>JACCPH010000031.1:0-279991 GCA_014183095.1 Harringtonia aguacate
GTGCCTTCTCGATGAAGGAAGCGAATTGCTGCGACAGCGAGCGGGCTGTCGCCTGGAGGGGCCCGGTAGCCAGGTTGGAGACGCAGGCCTCCATAGCCGCCGCCAGCGCCTTCGCAKCTTCCGCGTGGAGCCCGATCGTGGCCTTGGCCCCGTTGATGACCAGGTCTAGTTCTACCTGGGACTCTCTGTCTGGGTTCCCGGAGGTTCTATCTGCACTAGAATCGTCCACTTGCCGCCCTTCCGTCGGGGCGGGAGAAGTCATGTTGTGCGGTCCGTCCCGTCTTTCGGCGGAGCTGTTAGTGTTTCGGTGATTGTTTGGTGCGTGCACTAACAGTTGCAGCGCACGGACGAAAAATTCGGGGGAAGGTGAGCGTTAGGGATTAGGTGATATTTACTTCCATGGGGAATTGGCAGTTGACATTTCACAGAACCGCTACACTGCATATTCGACCAAAGCAAGCGAGGAATTCAACACAGCAAGTCGCAACGTTAAGCCTGGCCTTATTGCCAGTGGCGTCGTTTCAGCTTGGACGTGGGCCGCGACTCTGCTCCAGAGTTCGACAGTGAGCTACGAATATGGTATATCCGGACCCTTTTGGGTAAGTTCTTCTATAAATTTCCCTAAACAACTGATTCTAATATGCACAGTGTAAGTTTTCTCGAAATTTCAGCATAAGACATTCGGTATCTCACGACAGTTCACAGATGCGGCCGGAGCTACAGTTCAGATTTTCATGTTTTCTGTTCTTGCTTGCAAGGTTAAGCAGAACGCACCAAAATGCCACACGTTCCTAGAAATTGTGTATACTCGTTACGGAGCGGCCGCATACGTCGTCTTTATCTGTTTTGCACTTGCTACCAACATTCTAGTCGCAAGCCAGCTTTTGCTAGGTGGAAGTGCCGTGGTTACGTCACTCACAGGCATGAACGTCTATGCAGCAGTTTGGCTTATCCCAGCTGGAGTAGCTATATATGTTGTTCTCGGTGGTCTCCGAGCAACATTTCTGTGTGCGTCTTCGTTCTTTTCTGTACTCAACATAAAATGGAGCATGTCTAATATGACGAATAGGTGATTATTCTCATACGGTCATCGTTATGATCATCATACTCTATTTCATGTTCAAAGCTTACTGCACAAGCGACATGATCGGCTCACCTAGAGTCATGTATGATCTTCTCATGGAAGCATCTAAAGACCGTCCCGTGGAGGGAAACCAAGACGGCTCGTACCTGACCCTGAAGTCAAATTACGGGTTGATCTTTGGCATGATCCAGCTTTGTTCCGGGATGGGGACCGTTTTCCTCGACCAGGGCTATTGGCAACGTGCTATCGCCAGCCGTCCAAGCACAGCTGTGAAAGGCTATATCATGGGTGGCTTCTGTTGGTTCTCGATTCCGTTTGGGTTCGCAACGACACTCGGCCTGGCTGCTGTTGCTCTCACGAGCAACCCAAAGTTTCCCACCTATCCGGATCCCATGACGGCATCGCAGATTTCAGCCGGCCTCGCCGCTCCCTTCGCAGCTGAGACACTTCTCGGGAAGCAAGGGTCCATCGCATTGCTGCTCACACTCTTTATGGCTGTTACTTCTTCTTCGTCGTCAGAACTTATCGCTGTGTCATCAATCTTGACGTTTGATGTTTACAAAACATATTTCAAGCCAAAGGCTACGCCAGAAGAACTTATTTTCGTGTCGCACGTCATGATTTGCGTGTTTGCGGTCATCATGGCGATCTTTGCATCGATCTGGAATGCTGTGGGCATCGACCTCGGCTGGTTGTTTCTGGTTATGGGCCTCATTATTGGCGGAGCTGTCTTCCCAGCAGCCTTCACAGTCACATGGAAGGGACAAACCCGTCTCGGTGCCATTTCAGGCTGCTTGGTTGGCCTGGTGGCAGGACTGACAGCGTGGCTTGTGGAGACGAAAGTTTACTACGGAGTACTCACTGTCACTACCACTGGAGCTTCTTATCCGACACTGGCGGGCAACATGGCCGGCGTGCTGACGGGAATGATTGTCACACTGACTGTCTCGTGGTTTAAGCCAGATAATTTCGACTGGAAAGTCACCCGCGGAATCAACGTGCCAGTCATTGAAGCCGAAAGCACGCCATCTATCAGCGGCGAAGAAGCCCAGAGTGACAAAGGGAAAATGGCCGGAACTGGTGACAGCTGCGGCCCCGTTGCTGCCACCGAAATCCTACAAGATGAAGCTTTCCAAAACCAGGCAACGGTACAGCTTGAAAACAAGGAGCTGGTTGAGGATGAGCAGTTTCTACAAGATCCAAAGGCGCTGCGTCGTGCCTATGTCCTGGCTCTGGTCATGTCCATCATCCTGTCTTTCATCATGGATTTTTTGATTCCCATTCCTCTATTCTTGTCTCACTATGTATTTTCTTCAAATTTCTTCTACGCCTGGGTCATCATTTCTTTCATTTGGGTTTTCGTTGCACTTGGGATGTGTGGTGTGCTTCCCATTTGGGAGACCAGAACCTTTTGGCGTGCATTCTTCACGGAGGTTTTTCACACATCATAACTGGTGTCTACTGATAACAACAACCTCGAGTCAGATGAGGTCACAAATAACGGTGTAGTCGCCTGAAATCACCATTCAAATCTACCAGGGGGGAATTTGAAAATGCCATGGCAGAGGCTTCTTGAAGTTGAATTAAAAATAGTTCACATTCCACAGTAAAGAAAGATCGACACATAATCAAAAAAAAAAAAATAGCACTAATACACCTTTGCTTCATGTACGTGACCTGAAAAGGCCTTTACTCATACCCAACGTTAACAGCTATGGCTTGAGTAACTTCTTCTAAGCACCCTTTACTATGGAGCGGATTCCTTGCAAACAATGGCTCTGTATTCCTAGACAATAGTCTAGTGGTAAGTTTGGTTCAGTATTAAAACGTAAGACATCGCTCAGTTACCTTTGCTTAAGTATTGGACAAGAAACTCTTCTAGAAATCGTTTTAGCAAAAGCCAGGGATATAATCATCGAGGATGGCCAGGGAAATTGACGCTGAAGAGGCTGTGAGGCGATCGAAATTTATGGTATCACTAAAGAGCCTGGTTGCACCCTCTTGACCTTCACCTGTCCGGAAAATACCCTCTGGGAGTTGCTGAATTATGCGGTATCAAAGGTGACTTCCCATACATTCCATACCCCTAAAGGTTGATCATGTTAAAAGCACGGTGGCAGATTGAGGACGAGTTTCCAGTTGGGAGTGCGCGCTGGGTCGCTCGAATTCATTCGAGCCGCCTGGTAGAACTGTCAAGTGTTCGTCACAGGTCAGGGCCCGGATCTATGATGACCGTTGCCACCGGCCAATGCGAATCCCGTCCTCCGTCCTTCATATCTTACACCTTTATTACACCCAGTTAATTACCGCCCTGAAGCGCAAACAATCTCCATGCGCCCTTTTCAGTTGATATCTCTCGCTGTAACACGTAAGACACTGCATATCGTCTGTTTCTCTATGCTGCAAGTTGTAATAAGTAGTGCATGGATCCTCTTGTGTATTAGTAGCAGCGGCCTTTAGTGTTGGGGTCCACTGGTGAACAAGCACGGTGGATCTAGCATTGCCCCAGTGGAAGCCAAAGCTCCCATTATTAAAATGTAAGATTTCTTATGTGATGTTGCATCATCGTCAGGTTTATGCCCCATCGAGCGCTACGCAATGGCGAAGAGATCTATCTCACCAGAACAGATCGCCCCGCCTCTTATTACCCAGAACGTCGGATAACGTCGGATAGTTGCGCATACCTCGTATTGTGGGTATTCACAAGAGGCAAGAGGCAATATTCACGATCCGAAGAAGAAAATGGAACTGCAACTACAATGGGTCCAGTTATTTCTGTGCAGTTGGCGCGGGAAAAGCACGCGATCGCTCTTGGTAGAAGACTTGCGACCAGCCAATCACCCTGCTCACCAACTGTGAGAATTCGGTTACTTAAGCAGCCCCACCTAAATTGAATCCGTTGTGCCCGCCTGATCATGCACTCTTCACCAAACATCGTCAACAACATGGAAGCAGACGCATCTCTTCATTCACTGGCCCGCCACGATGGCAGGCGGCCAAAGGGTATGGAAATTCTCGGTGACCATGTTCCTTTTGTTCGATCGCCTCTGCTTGGGCTCTTCTTTCTTGCGCGATAAAATCCACGCTGACTCTTTGCCAGGCATTCTCAAAAACTCCCACCGTCATTCGCCAACGACCCTGCCCACGACGACCACCCCTGTGAAACCGGTTGAGAGCGGAGAAAAGCTGACGGAGAAGGAAAGAACGATTTACAACACACATGTCAATACGGGCCACCGTCGATCATCGTCGGGAGCACGCGGCGGCTCGCAGCGCCGATCAAGCCGAACACCCTCCGTCCACGGCGATGACGACGCCGAGTCTTCCCAAAGGCTGAAGTGGGATGAGGCAAACATTTATCTGACGGAGCAGGAGCGCACGGCAACGATGAAAATCGACGAGCCAAAGACCCCCTACGTCAAGCACTATGACCCGTCCGAGGACTCCTCCGGCGAGGAGGATGGCGGTGATGACATTCCTGGACTGTCTCTTGGCGATCCCGAAGAGGACATTCCGGAAGGCGACCTTGAGCGGAGACCAGGCAAGGTGCACGTGGACGACACGGCGAGCGTACATGATGACGACGAGTACGCTGGGATGAACGCTGAGGAGCGGGAGAAGCATCGCCGGTTCGAGCAGATGCGCAAAAAGCACTACGAGATGAAGAACGTGGCCAAATTCTTGGGACATCCGGAAGACCTGGACGAGTTGGCAGACGACAGCGATGCCGTCAAAGAAGTCCCGCCAATGCCCCCGTTGCCCAAGGGCACAGCTTGATGTAGCTTGCAAGCTACGGCCACAACTGAATACAGAGGATGTGAACACTGAGTGGTGGCTTGGTTTCTGGCTGTGGGCGGGATGCTCGGGCTCCCGGCTTCTGTAATTTCCGTTCTACTGTTTTTAGTTGTCAAGCAGGGAATATCGCGCACCGTGTCCTTATGGCACGTGACCACCATACTGGCCTCTGATTGGCCAGTCCAATCCACTTGGGTGGATATCTTTGAATTCTCTTCATCGCCAAATGTATCGCTACTTCTACTCCTTTATGCTAGTCTGAATCTCACGATACTACCCTAGTCCACGCAGTGCGCGTATACTGTGCATCATCCTGTTGTTTGATATTAGTTACTGTTTATCGCACTGGTTTCCGAAACGGGCCTTCACCAGCAATAGCGGGTTGGCTGGGGTCCCTGCCTAATCCCAGTTTGTTACACGTGACTAGGTGCACGGTTCGTGTCATTTTGTGGAGCAGCTACCTGTAGCTAGCGCAAGGCGGAACCGAAACCCTGTTTGTTGCCTGCTGCCCTCAGATGTTTATTTAAGTGACTGCCGGTGTCCTTCAGGAACACAGCAGCTCCTGCCCAGGTTTGATCTTTTTCTTTGTTTTCCCGAAGGTAAGCAAGACACTGGCTCATCACGTCAATTATGCCTCCTCGAAGAAATGCCGCTGCCAAGGCAAAGGCGCCGTCACCTCCACCCCCAATCTTGAATGGCTGCAATATCGCCCTTTCTGGCAGCTTCCCAGGCATGTCCCAAGCCGTGCTCAAGAGTTGTATCGAAGGCCTCGGCGCAACGGCACTAAACACGGTCGCTCAAGAGACCACCCACCTTATCGTTTCCCAGGCTAGCAGCAGTAACCCCAGTGCCAAAGTTAAGACAGCCCATAGCCTGGGTGCCCTCGTTGTTTCAGTCCAGTGGCTTCTTGATTGTGTCAAGGATAATGTGCGGAAATCTGAGGCTGCATATACGGTACCGTCCAGCTCAACAGCACCTTCATCTGCCGTTGCCACACCTCCACCACCCTCCGCTTCAGGTTCCACCAAAAAGCGGGCTGCTTCACATTCCGATGACGACCCCCCCAAAGCACAATCTTCCCAGCCTGCCCCCAAAAAGAGCAAAGCATCGAAACCAGCGAGCAAAAAATCAGATGCCAAAATATTCGTCCCGGTTGACGAATGCTGTACACTTGGCAACGCAGTTGTCCGTGTCGACGACGACGGGGTAATTTGGGACGCCTCACTCAACCAAACGAACTCCCAGAACAACAACAACAAGTTCTACCGCATTCAGGTGTGTCTTCGAGCCATGGTTGGCAACCAAGGCGCTCCATCTGACATGTCGACTTAGGTTCTTTGCATCAGCTCTGGGGCATACAAAACTTGGACCAGATGGGGCCGTGTCGGAGAGCATGGACAATCCAGCGTTCTGGGAAACGGCACTCTCGACGATGCTGTGAAGAATTTCTGCAAAAAGTTCAAGGACAAGTCCGGCATCCAGTGGGCAGATCGAGCGGAGGATCCCAAACCTGGGAAATACGCTTTTATTGAGCGTAGCTACGCACCTGACTCGGACTCGGATGCCGCTTCTGATTCTCCTGTTGACGGCGATGATGATAAGAAAGCTGTTTTGGACACGGAGAGTCTCGCACCGCCCGAGTGCTCCCTGGCAAAGCCAGTTCAGGACCTGATGGAATTGATTTTCAACCGGCAGTACTTCGCCGCCACGATGACAGATCTTAATTACGACGCAAACAAGCTTCCTCTGGGGAAGCTCAGTAAAACCACCATCAGTCGTGGCTTCCAGGCGTTGAAGGATTTGGCGGCTTTGCTTGACGATGCAAGCCGCGCCCAGTCGGTACATGGGATGACTCTGCCCGACTCCATCGAGCTCTTGTCAAATCAATATTACACTCTCATCCCTCATGCGTTTGGTCGAAACAGACCGCCGATCATTCACGACAACGTTCTGCTCAAGAAAGAAATTGAGCTTCTCGAGAGCCTCAGTGACATGAAGGATGCGGAGCTGCTAATGAAGGTTAGCCGGGTGAAGTCAGAGACCGTTCATCAGGCAGACAGGCATTTCAGTGGACTCGGCATGAAGGAAATGACACCACTCGACCGTGGAAGCGTCGAGTTCAAAGAGCTGGCCAACTATCTTTCCAACACGCGCGGCACGACTCACCATGTCAAGTATCAAGTTCAAGAAATTTTCCGCATTGAGCGCGAAGGCGAGCAGGACCGCTTCGATGGTTGCAATATCTCTGCGGAATCAAGTGACAGACGCCTGTTGTGGCACGGATCTCGAGTCACAAACTTTGGTGGTATTCTGGGCCAAGGACTGCGTATCGCTCCTCCTGAAGCCCCGGTCTCGGGTTACATGTTTGGCAAGGGTATCTATCTGGCCGACATGTCTTCCAAATCAGCAAACTATTGCTGTTCACACATCTCCGGCGGCACCGCACTGTTGCTTCTGTGCGAAGCAAACCTGGGTTCACCGATGCAGGAACTTGTCCATGCTTCCTACACTGCTGGCGAAGACGCCAAAAAGTCCGGTCTCTATTCTACCTGGGGCAAGGGGCGGATGGGTCCTTTGAAGTGGAAGGATGCCGGCTGTATTCACGAGGACCTCAACGGCGTTACAATGGTAGGTTGCCGTCTTCTTCCATGCCTTCTGTCGCCATTTGCGACCCTGGTTCTCCATCTCTACGCCACCTTATCCAGCGGTGAAGGCAGTGCACTAACTCTGGTTTCTACCCACTTTGCAGCCCGATGTGTCCTCCGCTCCTGGCGACACACATTATCCCGGCGCCGGCTTGCTTTACAACGAATACATCACGTATGATATCTCTCAGGTCCGCCTCAGGTACCTCTTCAGGGTTCGCATGTGAATGGGAATGTAGTTGCTGTCGGTATGCCGAGGGATGATGCTGGCGGCCTGGTTTTGTCTGTGTGTGCGTTCTCTCGTCTGGTTTAAGATGACTGCTCAACGCTCCCTGCCTGAATGAAATGAACGTGTGCCTGTGCTGTACTGCTGTGCAACATGAATGGAGGGTCAAAGGGACTCCTTTCTGACCCGTGAAGATATGTCCATCAAGCGCCAAGTTGGCTGGAAGTTCTGAAAGGTCCCATCTCACTCACGAGCATTCTCTCCCCAAGCGGTTTAAAGCCAACGTTTTGGTTTGATAT
Source organism: Harringtonia aguacate (assembly GCA_014183095.1). Lineage (NCBI taxonomy): Eukaryota > Fungi > Ascomycota > Sordariomycetes > Ophiostomatales > Ophiostomataceae > Harringtonia > Harringtonia aguacate. The sequence continues at coordinate 8,050 of JACCPH010000031.1, forward strand.
AGATAACTATTTGAAGGCAAGCATAATCCAGGTGAGCTCTCTCAAAATTTCCCAACAGCCAACCACTCGCTCCATCTGAGCATACAGTTTCAAAATCCCAGCGCAGAATTGAAGGCGTCGGCGGTTGTAGCATCCTTTGTGCCCAGAGATGCAACTGTGGCCTGGGCTTGCGTACACAAGTCCTTTGCAGCTTGGTTTGTATCGCACACGTTTGTGAGCTGGTCGCAGATACGATTTGTGATGATGTTCGGATTGAGTGCGTCTTGCTGTCCCTTTGCGACAAGAGGATCGGTTGGCAAGAAAGTTCCTTCGTCTGCATTACGGCCAGGACGGCCCAATTCAAAGGACATGGTCGGCGTGCAGACCCCGAAGTCTGCAGCGGCTCGTAAGCTCACCACAGCGGCATGCGTAACCACGCCAGCAGCAAGTGTTGTGAGAGTTATGGAGAGCTTCATTGTTGAGTGTACCAAAAGTGGTGGTGTCGTCGAACGATATTGTTGATTGTGGACACTGAGAAAGAATGAAATCTTGAACAAAGTGCCTTGAATGAAGATGGTCCAGTTCGCACAAGAATGAAAGAAATACTTTGTAAGAAAATGATAAATGAAATGAGACTGCAGGGCACAGTTCACGGACAGCAAGCTGTGTTCTCCTTGACTTATATGTCCCATACTCACAATTGATGCCAGCAGAGGCATATGTGAAATGGTAGGGTCGTTTCAGGGCCCATCTGGTAAAAGACAGGATCAGGTTAACTGTGGCCTTTTTTCTGGCAATCAAACCACGATGTGGCCGGCTAGGATGAAATGGGACGGAGTTGGGACGAATAGGTTCTTGGCGTTCTAGGTGAACGGTTCCTACGAGGTTTCCATTTCTACGTGGTATGCATGATGTGGAGATGTCTTGGCTACATTTCACAATACGTGCGGGTTTGCGGTGGCCATTGTTGTTTGATCAACTTTTCAACCACTTGGTTTTACAGGCGAACCATGATCAGACGCTGAATTTGTCTGGCAATCCATTCAGATGTGCTCTCTCTATGACTATTCCAATGCGCTTGACTTTCTGCTTGGTGTGGTTGTGGCAGCATGCAGGCGCCGCGTTTAAAGATCATATTCGGTATGCATGATGCAGCGGTCAACTGAACCAGAGAACTGAACCAGAGAACTGAACCAGAGGCACCGAGAGAACCGGCCAAGCTTTCTCCTAGTTGCAAGTTTTCAGATGCTGCTTATTCACGGCTGTGATTGGCTCATTTCCGTTCAAGACCGCTGTGATGTTCTTCATGCTGAGACTTTCAAATTGGACGTGTGTTTCCACCGTGCCGCCTGCGTTGTGGCATGTCAGCATAACGCGGGCCGGGACAGCTCTCGGATCAGCCTGTTCCTCGTTGGAAAGAGAAGCCAGCTTCAACAACCTCGGGTGCACGTAGGGCTCGTTGGCGTGCACGTCCAGGGCTACCGCACTAAGTCTTCCGTCTTCAATGGCATCGGCAAGGGCATCTTCGTCCACCAGAGAGCCACGCGCGATATTGACGAAGCGGGATCCCGGCTTCATACACGCAAGGATGCTCTGGGTGATGCGAGGTTTACCATCCGGCGACGCTGGCGTGCAGAGCACAACGCAGTCTGCAATCGCCAGCAGGTCTTCCAAGGTGTCGTGGAAGGTGACGTTTAACTCTTCTTCCAGCTGGCGTGGTTTGCGCCGGAGATCGTGGTAGTGCACCTTCATGCCAAACGCGGGACACCCGAGTTTGGCCGCAATGTTCCGGCCGATGTTTCCCAATCCCACAATGCCGAGAATGCTGCCCCTCAGGTTGTGGGATGACTGCGTTGCAAAGGTGTGGCAGCGGCTAAAGAGATTGTGAGCATCGCTGGAAGCCGGCGGCGGCCTGATGGCGGCGCCCATACACCAAGGCAGATGGCGGAAAGTGGAAATGACCATGGCCACGGCAAAATCAGCGACGGCTTCAGCCGCGGCAAGACCAGAGTTACAGTAGATGACGCCTGTCAAAAGCCGGTTAGCCTTGTGGACTGGATGTGCGACGACGTCCTCTGCGCTCTCAACCTCACCCTTCTCGCCCAAGGCCTTGGTGTCTGCCCAGTCAAACCCAGCACCGGCGCTGGCAAAGACCTTGCAGTTTGGGGGAAGGAGCTCAATTAGCTCGTCGTCCCATTGTCCCATCTCACCCCCAGAGCCCCAGAAAGGTCTGAATATGGCCGAGAAATCCCCCCATCTGCCGGTGCGGAGAGCGTGCATGAACTCAGGTCTGTCGCGTTCTGCCGTACTGGGGCGGACGACGTCAAACTGCTCCGAGAAAGCGGCGTACTCTTCGAAATTGTAGCGAATTGGGTCGCCAATGTGAAGCACGATGGGCTTTGCAGAAGAGCCCAGCGAGGTATTTTCACTGCTATCGGCTTCTGACACACTCGGAGTGGAGGACGCAGATGATGCGTCCAGCATCGGCGTCGTCAAGTACTCCGCCATGTCGTGCACCTTTTGGGACTCGTTGGTTGAGAAAAGTGTAGAACAGGGCGAAGAGGAGGGGGAAACGAGAAGTGAGTATGCCGGGGACAGCGGGATATCTAGACAATCAGGTGCGGCTCAACGCCCACTTTGGGCATCCAGTGTGTTAGGCAGATAATGTCGCACATTGAGCAGGCGAGATCATAGATCCCTTACAAATACAAAAGAAGATGATGCGAAACCGGCACACTCTCAGACCACAATGCAGGAGCAGATGCGTCAACGAAAGAATGTCCTAAACCCTAATGCTGCCATACATACTACTCAGCCAAGGCACACTTGTGCAAGGATTTATTTAGGAGATGCATTCTCAGCCGATAAGGCCAACCGAGAATCGGAGGGGAAAACTCGTAGTGCTGCGACGGTGCTGATGCCGTTCATTCGTTGTTTCCCGCACTAATAATGCACCACAGCCCCGAGTCTGCTCGGCTATCGATAAAGCCTTGCGACCTAGATGAGCCTGCAGCGGTCCCCGCTGTTCCCTGCTTTTGGCATTTCCATGCACGTCAATTCGACGCCGGTGACCGCTTGCTTGAGGAGGACGAGAGACTCGTCGTACTAGGATGCAACTGATTTCAGAACTCGCGCATCCAAGAGCAAATATTGGCTTTTCCCGCATTGTCTCGCTATTTGAAAATTCTCCTTCCGCCTGTCCGGGCAGGAAATCGTTCGACGCCGCTGCATTGTTGCGAATGCCACAGGTCCATGGCACCTGCCGTTCTACCCTGAACAGAGGAACGATATCGCCGCCACGCCTCCCGAAGATGATCTGACCGCAGCGGCCCCTTTGGCGGCTCTCTTAGTATGTGTTCCGATGTCTCTGGCTCCCATTCCGGAATGGCGAGCTTGGATTGTTTCTCATATAGCTCCTTCACTTCCGGCTCTCCTCTTGAAAGAACCATTCCTGGCCATTCTCCAACAGATTGGTTTTCGTTGTCGGAAGCGATCCATGCATCTTGGACTTTTTGCGCGTTTGTAATCAGATCGGTCAGGAAATATTTGGTGACGGATCGAACGGCCGTTACGACAGACGACGGGACGGATTGAGAAACGGTTGCGTTCACCAGCTGCGAGAGAATACGAGTTAGAAACGAGAATGTTAGAAAGCAGCGTAACAAATGGAAATGGCCAACAGGGGCAGAAACAGAAGAGAAGAGAGTGTGTGTGCTTACTCGACGAATGACTGCATCTGGTAACTTGGCTGCTCTCCACGCCGATATTCGTTCGTACTGGTCAAAATCCATGCAGCCGACCAAGGCCGCCCGCAAGCGCTTCTCCTCCTTGCGCTCTTCGTCGGTCCTCTTTGCTGTTGCTGCTCCAGAGTCGGGAACATCGCCATCGCCGTCGTCGTCCTCGGCGCCAGCGTCGCCTGGTGCACCAACATTGCTCTTCGGACCGCTGACACCGCTGGCCGCAGTTGTCGCCTTTCCACCCATAACACTAGGCGTGTTTTCGCGCATCTTCTCTGCTTTCGGTTTCCTTCCGCGCCGCTTCTTAGCAGGCGCCGTGGCGATGCTCAGGCCTCCACTAACGAAACTCGCATTATCCATGTCCACAGATGGGGATCGCGCAGACATCGGGGTGGCGCTGCCTTCGGGGGGGAAAGATGTTTGCCTCAGAGGGTGTGCTGTGGCAGTGGATGCGATAGACATCGTGGATGCCTTTCGGCGTTTGAGCGCCGGTGAAGGCGACCCGTCGCCGGCAGTGCGTTTCTTGTTTGCCATCGGGTCTGTGTTGGCCGGTAGGAACTGAGATGGAGGGGCTGAGATGAAGGCGTGTAATGATTTTTTATTAAAATTAAAAGTAAGAAATGAAATGTCGTCGCCTCACAATTACGAACCCGATCGCGACGTGATAAAAATTAGAGGAAGTTGGTCAGCCACATTACTCAGCCACACTGCAATGGAAATAACAAAACAGCCCAAACCAAACGACATCAGCCTGTCTGGGCAAGATTCTTCTCTGAATCTGATGGAAGCGCTGAATACAGGCTTCTGTCAGGTAATTATGTATAGTCGACATTCAGAACACGGAATTAAAACAAGGTCAACTCTGTAGCTGCTCGTTGTCAAAGCTAAAGTTTTAGAATGGCGGACATCATCAAACAGCATCTCTCAGACAGCATCTCGTGGTTTCTTCTGTGCTGTCTTCTATTGAATTTATGATGTGAAGCTCAGCTGTGAATAGGCATTTGCCTCACGGGCACACAATTATTGGAGCATTGTTGGCACAAATCTCTGAGCTCGAAAGGATGCACTAGATGCTATTTATGCACTGCTTGGGCATCTGATCTATTAATACCAAGTCTTTTTTAACGAGTAACCTTCAGGGCAAAGTCTCGTTGACCTATGACACTCGTCTCACCGATTTCCCCACTTCGCCCCTTTCGACGGCATCGACCCGAGCGTCTACAACCTTCCAGACGGCCTCGGCTACTTCTTGTATGCTGCCTGACGCATCCACAACGTACAGATCTTCTTCTTCTTGTCGAAGCCTCAGCTCGCCACCTGTTCCACTAGAACCTTCAGATAAGGTGCCAGAGTCCTTTACAATCCTACCAAAACTTAGTCCCCAGAAAAGATCACGCACACGACGCTGCATTTCCTTTTTTTCATAAACCTCGTCTCCCCATCCGCCACGTTCTTTGGCCTTCTGCTCATCAAGGTCAAGGAACACGACCAGATCGGGCCGTGGAAGCCCAACTTCGGGGCCGCGTGCCCATGCTAGAGTTAAAGCTGGATTCTGTTTCGCTGCCGAATATACCATTCCACTGTAATAGTAACGATCGCAGATGACAGTAGTCCCTGCTTCAAGAAGAGATGTAATGGATTTCCTAGCCATTGTCCAGCGTAAGTAAACTGTCTTTTGCCAGTTCTGGAAAGGGGGCACGGCAGCATCCAACAAAGCAGGAATGACATACATAGCTTCCCAGCGATTTGCAGAAAACAAGAGATGTATGACATGGTCCTCCAAGTCTGATTTACTTTTGAGGTAGCCGTCTATTATCTGCCCAATTGGGGTCGTTCGATCTGGGCGTCAAATGTTAATTCTGTAAGAAGAAAGCATTCATATCCCAATTATCTGAGCAGAGGTATCATACGAACCCGGAAATCGAAGTACGTGGACCTTCCTTCCCTGGCTTGCAAAATGTTCCTGAAGCAGCTTTACTTGTGTTGTTTTGCCACTGCGATCCAGTCCCTCCAGAACAATAAGCGCTCCCCGAATGGCTCCCGGAGAAGGGTCACTGCCTCCCACAGCAGTGGTTGCCATGGCTGGAAATGGGGCTATCGAAGGGGCGCAGATAAACCGGTAGGGAATGGTACTCGTGTGTGGGCTATCGAAAGAGCAGGAGGAATTGACCTGGGTGGGTTTACTCGCCTCTTCCAGGACCCCTCTGGCATCACGCGAGATTAAGGTTTCCCCACTGGACAGCGTTTATGCCTGAGGCAGCTACTAACCAATGCTTCAATCTATTCGTGAGATACAATTGTTTTTAACTGCCAGTATGCCAAATCAAAAACTAGAACTTATTGATATTGCCTTAGTTTAACTACAAAATGTAAACTTCAAACTCGCAAGATCCTTCCCAAAACAGAATCCATGGAGGACGCCCCGGCAAAATTCCTTAAGTGATATACAAGACGCAACCAACAGCGCGTATTACACCAAACGCCTCAAAAACAAAAAGCATACAGAGAATCCACCAAACACGTAAAATAGCAACGTACAATAATCGATCAAATCTCCGCGGCAGGCGCTAGCGGGGCTGGGGGCAGATCGAGAGCAGAAGAGTCGTCTTTAGAGCTCCCACTCTCCCACACGTCAAAGCTCTCTCCGGCGCCTTCGATGGGTTGCAGGACCGCCGCCCCAACAGGATCTTCACGCCTTGTCATAAGTTGTTCTGCTGTTAATCCAGAGTCTGATGCGACCGGCTCGCTCGGGACGGAAGACTCCGCATTGGCAGCCACAGGGATCTCAACATCGTCTGTCTTGGCACAGTTGGCCGGATCGTCTCCCTCCACTTCAGCGTCATCGGCAACAAAGACGACAGTCGCCTCGTCACATCCAACAGCGTAGTAGTCAGAGGCATTCAATTGCGACAAAGGATTCCGTGCCTTTTCCACAATCATATCGTCGTTCTGGTCTGACCGCAGACGTCTTACTTGGCTGACGTCGTTGGCCGGAGGGATGTTCTCCTTGTCTCTGCCCTCTGCCTTCTCGCGCCGTGCCTTCTGCTCACACTCTTCGTCGCTGCTGATATCCAGAACGCATGTGCTGTGCTGGAGCAGATTGGTCATTTCTTGCTCGGGCGTGTCCTCATGAATGTCAAAGAACCATGACGCCTGCGTGTCCGACCCGCTCAGAGACAAGTCTGATGAAAATGTGGAGGTAGGCAGCGTAGCAGCCACAGGCGTGCTCGAGGCATACGTCGATAGCGTGCCCTTGAGGGCAGCATCGAGAGAAAATGGAACAACAGGTGCCACCTTGGAAGAAACGGGGTCCAGGCGTGTGATGTTGGAAGATGTGCGGCGGCGACTTGACAAAATGCCACCGCGCCTAGAAGAGGAACGGATGGGGCTGTGGCTGGCGGGAATGGCAAGGGAAGCGCGGCGAGCATCACCCGCAAGCTTGCCAGAAGGTGCTTTTGGCTTGACAATTGCCCTGGGCCGCGGCGAAGGTGCGGCGGTCCTGACAGTTGCAAATGCATCCTTGAGGAAAGAGAGGTCCCCGTCGGCCTTGGTCAACTTGTACGACGGCTGGTGGTGCTTGCTTTTGCAGGAAAAGAACTCGTCAACACCCTTAGCCCTCTTCGAGAAGAAGAGCGGGTCGACATTCTCCGAGTCGTCAATGTCTGGAGAATCCGATGCCTTTCGCTTGGTGGTTGTCGAAGTTATGGAAGGAATAGCTACAACAGACGTGTCAGCAACTAGAACTGCCTCGACCGATTGCAACCCATCAGGCTATTATAGACGCACCATTCTGCCTGTTTTTGGCGCTCGTTAGAGTCTGTAGGCGAGCCCCGTCAAGCGGAGCGAACGGTTGCCTCACAACTGATGCCATGGCTGCAACAGAGGACACGAGCGATGTAGACAGCTGGAGGGTGAAAGATGGACACGATTTGGAATAGATGGGAGTCAGGTTGTTTGGGAGCTAGAAAAGCCAGAAAGAACGTAGAGAGAGAACAGAAGAGGGAAAAGAAAAGTTGGCGGGGGATCGCAGGGAGGCCTGAGGGCTTTGAGCTTTTATTGTTCCAGGGCGAGAGTAGGCCTAAATTTCGGGTCGGGTGTCAAAAATGACGGCCAGGTGGGCAGTGGTAGTGTCCGCGTCGTGTCTGGGAAGCCTGCGCAAATACGAGCAGGACAGTGGTTAAGGGTCCGTAGGCCAACTTGGAGACGATTACCTAGGCGTCTGAGCCAGTCGTCCGAGTAGGCGGTTGCTGATGCGAGGGCTGTAAGAGGTGCTGCAGGTAGCCAGTGTTCAGGGTGAGGAGGGCAAGAGGACAATTGGTGTAGGGAGAGGTAGAGGTGGTCTCGCATGAGAGTGGATGGATCGAGGGAAGGGATGCGTGAGACAGCAAAGCAAAGGTCGCCCAATACATAGTGCAGATGGTGTGGGTTGGCCATATTGGCGACCCTTTGCATGCAGTGTCATGCGAAGGCCAAACGCGTCTCTCTATTCGCCCTACAAAAGGGGCAAGCATTAGCGTGTGGGGCGCGTCTGCACCGTGCAGCATCGGCAGACCAATCAACGCGTGTTATTGTCTGCCCCTCGCTAGACAGGCCTTTATTGGCCGATATGATATGTGTTTATGGTCCGTGACGCGTTTTCCGTCGGGTTTTCAGTCACACTGGCATCTTACTGGTGGCTCAACTGTCCACGGAAGTGCGTGCAGAATGACCCCGTGAAACAGTCCAGTTATCTTACGTCGCAGGTGCATTCAGCCAAGCCTAGTGGTAAGATCCTGACGAGCATATCGCCGGGTAATACCATTAATAGATTGAGAGGGTGCCACCTCCGTACCCGTACAGGTACTTGCATTTGTACCCGTGCAGATTTAGGATACCCCGCCGCAAATGACCACACGCTCCTTTACCAGCACCGGGAGAGGATCCGCACAAGTACTCGCAGACGGCAGAGCTCCCCAACTTCCGTCTGTAAGCCCTCCTCCCCACCATCCCCTCCCCCCGAAAAAAATCGAGGCGGTCTAACATCACTCGAAAATTTGTACTTTTATACCGTAGGCGTAGTGGTCGATGTCATTGCGTGCTGCAGAGGCGCTTTTGCTCGTATCAATGTGGGGTGAACAAGCGCACTAGATCTGGGATTATTACGCCTTAATGCTCGTGGTACTCCGTAGCAGCCGTAGCTGTCGCTTAGAAGTGAAGGGGAGGACTGGCTGGTGGTATGGGCTCCAGGTCAAAGCAAGGACCCCTGAAGCTCGGTATTGTTGGTCTGTCGATTGGGTTAAGGAGGTCGACCGCAGGCTATTAGAACGAGGGTCTGAGACATGTTACGATAGCAGTCACAATAGCCAATTGGGCAAGTTCCCCGAGCGCTGTGGCATGCATTGTAAGATACCACCTCCTTGTTTAATCGGCTGGATGAACTCACTTGTCGACAGGAGAATGAACCCATCTGCACCGCCACCACCATATTCTGCGTCCATAACGTAGTTGATAAGCGAGCGGAACACACAAGCGAGCGGAACACTTCCACAACCCTCACAACATAAAGCTCAATTATACCACCACAACAAGTAAAATCAATCTAAACTACTCGGAAATATATACATCAGACATTTCTACTTCCTTCTGACAAGTGCGCGCATTGTGTCCTCTCTCACCGCATGTGCCACAGCGCCGTCCGCCTGGCTCGGCCCTCCTTTGCCGACCACCCCTCGCCTGCATTTCTTGCTGGATTTGCTCCTCCACGACCTTTTCATCTAGTAAATCATGTCCTTCTTGAACTGTAAGAGATCCTCCAAGTCGTACGCGTGCCTTTTTGGCTCTCCGGCGTTTGCTTAGTGCCGCGTTAGCCTGTTGAAGTGCTCGAACCTCGGCTGCCAACAAGGCGTATGAGTGCATCATTGCCTGCGCACTCTTTGCAATTTGGTCAACAGCACTAAAAATTGGGGTTGGAGAGCTGCCTTGGTGACCGGCAATACGGCTTTTAATAAATTCAGACTGTGAGACTGCCTCTGTTGGGTTGTGTGGTGTTTGGGAGACCCAAGGGTTGGCGCTTGTTGGACGAGAGCCTGGAGGTGTTGGTGTCCGCAACTTCACATCCAGCTTTAATAAGACGGTCTCTGGACTCAATGGCACTAATCCAGCTCCTTTAAATCCAGCCTTGACATTTTCTTGTGTGAAAACGGCACGAAAGGCAGCTTGGAAGGCAATAAAAAAATTCCACCTTGGTCACGTGGTTAATGTGAGACTTCATTAACCCTTCGATTTCATGACTGTACGCCCGTTTCAATGGACCAAAGCATCCGACGTCGAGGGGCTGAAGTAGATGTGACGAGTGCGAAGGCATAGACACCGGTATAATGTCTTGATCTTGGCAAAACCGGTTGAACTCGGCTGATAAATGACTCTCGTGGCCGTCGATCACTAACATTCGATATCGGCCAACTCTGCGATGAGTTGTGTCGATGAAAATGCCGAATCCAGTCCAAGCCTGTCTCGTTGTCGGTCCATCCATTGCTGGTAGGTTTAATCACCCAATCGTTCGGAAGGTCACACTCTGTGTACCAGTCAGAAAGGTGGACGGCTCCCTTTACCACAACATATGGCGGGACACACCAGCCGTCTGCATTCACGCCTTGGATAACCGTGGCCCATTCTCGGTTTCCTGGTTGAACTGTCTTTGCTTTCCCACGTCGTTCGGCGCGCGTCACTACCATAGACGGAGTGATGATGCCGATTGCAAAGCCGGTCTCGTCAAAGTTGTACAGATCCGCGTCGACAATGCCGTACTTGGCGCGTAAATTCTGCACAAGTGCAAACCACGCGTTTATTTTTTCTGGATCTTCACAGAGGGCCCTCTGGTAGTCGTAAGGACGATTAAAATGCGTCCGGAGGTCTGGTTGTCGCTTGACAAAGTTGCTTGCCCAGCGCTTTCCGACGCGTCCTGCGTCGCGCTCTGCCAGCAAAACATTGGCCATATCTTCCACGTCCGCCAACCTAGGCGGAAATCCTCGCGCATCCAAGTCGAGAATGTATTGGAGAAGAGCCTTCTCTTCCAGCTCTTTTAATTTTAAAGAGTTGGCGCGGGTGTCTTGTCGAGCGCGTCGGCCGTTCATTCTGTAACTCAAGGTTGCTAATGGGACGTCGTAGAGTTTAGCTGCGGCTCGGAGACTTAGATTTCTAGTATTTTGGAGAGCTTGGATAGCTAAGAGTAATTGACTTTCTTTTGTAGTTGGTGCCATTGTTTGTTGTAGAGAAATGTTATGTTAAAGGTGGAAGGTAGACATTTGCATAGGACGTGTTCCGCTCGCTTGTGTGTTCCGCTCACTTATCAACTACGTTATCCCTAAAGACAGCGTTATGGCAGGCTAGGCAAATAGCCTACCTCACCAGCCAGCCATGCCTGCGTCCACAAAGGCTGTCGTTGATAGCATGGCATACATGTATCTTACAGACAGCAAATATTGACAAAAAAAAGCAATTAAGCCGAGAGGGCCAGGGTCGTTGTACAACGGGTTACCATTACTCACAGTTTGCTTTCCCCCAAACATGATATTTGCGACTACTGACAAGAGCAGTCTGTCTGGTAATCTGGTTAGGTTTCATACATAGTGAACCAAGTAGAAGTGCGAATAACGTGCCACGACTTCGGACAATTTACAATCAGCATTCTTGTAGTATTCTTATACCCCAAGAATATGAAAATAATGGCAAGTATTGACTTTATTTGACCCCATGCTGTGGTGGGCAGCTTCTGCTTTCACCAAACGTTGTGAGCTAGTTAGATTGCTGCTTAGTGGTCGTGGGCCAATAATTGAAACTTCAAATCATCACAGATATCTGCTACCCTAGCTACGATTCTCCTAGCCATTGACTGGAAGCTTGTAGTCGATTCAGGGACTGTTCTGCTAGTTGCTAATTAGATTGATATATTCCATCAGTGTTTTGCCCATACTCATCAGCTTTCTCCTCAAAATTTCACGATTTAATGCACATGTGTGGACAGAATGACCGGAAGACCTGACACAGGCAACGGCGGCAATTGACACAGATATTGCCAGCCGTGGCTGTTGGGCTCCTTTCATGGCGAGGTGGCGGTTGTTATTTAGAAATACACTGCATTACATATGTACATGACGCCTTGAAGCACCAAGCAGACACGCTGCCTATTTTGCTGCCTTCTTCGCTTTCTTACTTTTCTTTGTGCCTTCAACATTCTTTGCAGACTGCCCTCTCTCGGATGCAAAGCTTCTTTGCTGTCGTTCCAGTTCCCGCACACGCCGAAGCTGCTCCTCCCGCTTTGTTCTCCGATGGCGCAACACACTCCGACGACTGCCATATCGCTGAGTGCCTGGCGTCTTTCCTTTGTGTTTGCCCATCAGACGGCCTATTTGCACATTCGATTCTTGGTAACTATAGTTCTTTCCAAGGTATAGCACCCGGCTTGACCGTTTGGTTCGGATATACGCGTTCCAGCGGCGTGCCGCCTGAGAGGCCTTCGATCTCTCCTTGGTGCTCTTGTCGTCGGATTTGGGTGTGGAATTTTCGTCGGCGGCGGCTTCAGCTGCTTGGACTGCCGCGACATTTGGATCCGTGGACTCTTCTACCGCCGTCGCTTCCACTACCCCTTCTTTCCGTATAACTCGCCGGGGGATGCCGCTCCTGCTGAGAGGCTCCGTTGGGGATACAGATTTTCGTGGTATGGCAACCATACCTAATCTTCGCTTTCGTGCTGCTTGGGGTGGATATGGCAAAGAGTCCTTGCGATCAAAGGTCACGCCGATATACTGACGATCTGGGTGCTTTTCATGGTCGCGATAGTACTTGACATACCCGGCAACGGCAGCATGTATCGTGTGGTCCCGTCCCAATATCGCATTTTCCCCGGCGTGCCATAATGTTCCCCGCTGCTTGTAGATGATGGTACCCGGAAGAACGTATTGGTCTGCGTAGAAGGCAAGATGTCAGCAAGCGAAAAACAGCAACACACCAAATACTCCCGAGTGAGAGATGACAGGACAAAATAACGGCGCATACCTCCAACACGTTTTGCACCAAGCTTTTTGGGAAGAGTCTTCCTCTTCGCAAGTTTGTAAGCTCCCTGTGCTTTCACAGACGCGAATCTCGGACTCTCGACAGAGAAGACCTTTGGCGTGAAGACATGATGATGGTCCAATTGTCGCGAAGGCAATAACCCTCCCCTGAAAATTGACCCTCCATACAAAGCCGCCCGTATGGGAGACTGCAACTGTGTTAGACGCATTGCAATGAAATGCGAAGTGGCTGCTCGTATGTTCAGTAAACCGTTGCTGTGATGTCGGGAAAAGAGGTCCAACAAAGAATTTTGAGCCGGCGAGGCCCGCACATCACGTGGAGATAACAACACTATCAAACACGTGATGTAGCCAGTCCCCAAATTTGGCCAGCAAACCGCTTTCGCCCAATTCTAACACTCTTGCTATCATTAACACGCTTGCCCACTCCATCTCCTGGCGACTTCGCGCAAGACAAAATGAACCCGACACAGTTAATGTCCCTATGGACGTTTCTTTTTTTCGGATATGTCCACGCGCAGTTTGGCTTCTTCGACCAAATGTTTGGGAATAACCAACATCAACAACAACACCAACCACAGAACATGCCCAGTGATTCCTCGTGGTATCGAGGTAATGCGGACAAGGCGCATTGCGATAAATACCTATGCCCAGACACATTAGGTAACAAATATTGAGATGTTATTCTTGCCGCTGCCTTAAGCCATATTCTGACAAGATACAGCCTGCGTCGATTTTCCCCACCACTGCCCGTGCCGTTTTCCGGCCGTCGAAGACAAATTCGAGCTCGCAGACGGACAACGAATCTGTGTTTCTCGTGGAGGATTCAAGGAAGGGGAGGCCGCTAGAAAGGTTGAGCTTGCAAGAAAGGGACTGCTATGAAAAGGAAGCACATGCACGAGTGGCGCTGAAGAAGAATAGAATAAAATCGTACTGTCAAGGAAAGGCTGGGAATACATATAGAGTGGTGCATGCAACCGTCACGCCAAATTCTTGAATCAGCAACCAGAAGGGAGTGACCTCCACTAACACGTCACTCATCATCATCCTCGATGCCCTCGCTGTCCTCGTCGTCCTCGCTGTCCTCGCTGCCTGGCTGCTGGGCTACTAGATTTGTAGTGGGCGCAGGGGGTCTCTGAACGTGAGTGTCAATGGCGAGATTCTCAAGATATTCGCCGATATCAAGGCCAGAGTAATCAGAGACACTACGTCCGTGAAAATGAACCGGATAGCGGGTACCTCTGGTCTTCTGCTGGCCAACGGGGCCAACTGAAAACCTTGTGAAACTGACAGTTTTGGCCAGCTGATTAAATACATCAGCCCACAGGTTTGGCTCGTTGTCCATGGCGGACTCATCGAAAAGTGTAACTGTCCAGATGTTCAACCACTTCAGAGATGGAAACGTTGTAGCTGCTGCTAGTGCTGACGGCGAAAACTGGGCGTGTCCGATATCAAACCTTTCCATCTTTGACAATGGGATCGGCGAAGAAGGTGAATCCTGGTGACTGAGGTCTTTGATGAATGCGTCACATACGGCTCGCCTGGTTCGCTGGAAGTTCAACCGCAGCCAGGTTAAATTGTGGGCAGCCGAGAGAAACTGTCTCAACAGCAACGTGTTTGCCGATGGTTGGGAGTCGGAACACCCAAAATTCAGATCCACATCCAAGTGCAATTTTTGAAGCGTGGAGACGACATCAGAAATGCATATGCCACCCCGCCGAGGCAGAGAAAAGGCAAAATCCGTCAGGCCCAGCGTTCTGCGGCGTATGAGGACCTCGATATTCGGTATGCGTACCCCTGCTTCCGCTAGAGCTGTCATAATGATGGTGAAAACCACCGAGGCATAGCCCTCATACTGGCTACTGGCCATACGAAGATGGACGCCAGACTTTTCAAAGACTGTTGTGATCCCATAGCTCGTCCATTGGGCGTCTGGCCCATCCCGAGATCGACTCGAAGCATTAAAGTCCCTGATGTCGACTGTCTTCAAGTTCTTGAGGTTTTGGAAAGCCTCCACGAGCATCCGCAATGCGCCACCCGTATTAATGAGATTGAACTGCTTGCCCGTTTCCGCTCGATACCATTCGGCCTGGTCAGCGCGGTCAAATATCATCCGATGTTGATCTACTTCAAACTGATCTAGGCCGATTATGACATGCTGCAGGAGGGGGGACAGGGTGTTGTCTCGGGATATGTCTAGGAGGGCTTGCAAGCTTTGGTCGCTGAGCATAAACTGCTTCTTGCGGAAAAATTCGTTGCCGAAGGAAATAAACAGGGACCTTTCAATATGTCTGCAAGTTAGGCGCATAGCACCCAAATCTTTGGTGTTGAGATGGCGAGTGGTCCGTAGCAGAATTTCAATTGGAATTCCTTCTAAGGGACTTCTTGTTTGTGGATCCATGGCCGTTTTTTGTTCCGTTCTGTTTCTTTGTCTGTATCTGTGTCCTTTGCCTGGCACGATGAAAGCAAGCAGGTGAAGGAAGCAGCTTAAATGGCATTAGATGTACGAGTGATATCTAACAGAGGTAGAAGTGTGGGGATTGGATGCCTAAATATGCTGCCTAGTCGTAGTACGATTAGCCTAACTAGCCACCCGTGCCAAGACCAGGTAGGTTCCTCCCGGTATTGCCTTTGTGGTCGGCTGGGCTTCTTCTCACTTATGTAACTCGCAAACATTGGTCTGTAACACTCGTGAATATGAAATGCTTTATGTAAAACAAGGCGCTAAATAGTGAGAAAAAAAGTATCTAACATAACAGCACAAATGCCCCATTACTCGATAAACGAGCCAGGCACCCGGACAGACCAGTCCACAGGCCGAACCTCCTCTTTCTCGTTGGAGCTCTTTAACCCTGCTACTGCTCGGTCGAACAGTTTCTTACCGCCAGGCCGATCGCGCGCGCCTGCTGGTTTCTTGGCATCACGTCTCGACAAGCCCCTGCGAATCTGGCTTAAAGCTCTGGACGGTTGGCTTCTTTTAGTAAACGCAACCCTTGGGCTGTCCGTCATTAACTCGTAAGGGGGGCGGATGGGTTCTCGAGGGCCTGTCGGATGCTTCAATGGCTGCTGAGAATCTGCAGAAGAGGGTGATGGTTTTGCTTGGACAGGGGACGGCAAGGGCGGTACTGCAGCTGAGCTGTATCCGCTGTCTTCATGGACCTTGCTCCACAACGCTTGCCGCTCTTGTGGCGTAGACAGAGGTTGTTGCGCTGCCAAAGTCCTATCGCTGTTGGAATTGGGTGAGGCAGGGCCATCTTGTGTTGGTGTGTCGGGCGCATGCTTCTCTGAATTGAACTCGGGCTCCGAACCTTCTTCAGATGTGTTTAGCGGCCCCTCGGTGTTGTCGTTGGCATCAGAAGAAGGGTGTCCTGACACCCCATCGACAAGAATATCCTGGATGAGAGCCTTGGCAGAAGAGCTCTGATTCTTTGGTATCGGCGGTGTTATCCAGTGGAGATCGAACGGGCGTGGCGCCCGCTCCACAACAAGAGTAGACAGTGCCATTCCGATACTAAGAGAGTATGAGCGGAACGAAACACAAGTGTGGAAGCGACAACAACAAGAATCCCCGTGGTGGCAGGTTTATCCTTACCAGATGACTATACATGCTGCCAGATCGCATCGAAGACACGCCAGCGCCGAAGCACTTGACAGAGAAGTGTTGGTTCCCACTGTGATGCTGACAGCCATCAAAGCCGCAGAACAGGACACCAGCGTGATTCGGGCCACAAGGACAGCCCGCGTATGAAGCGACAGCCGCTCTTGGTACCGGCCGCCATCAAAGCGCGCTTTCCTGGACGTGTAAAGGTGCATACCAATAAAAGCCAGGCAGAAGACGGACTGGACAGTGTATCAGTTAGGATGTGGAAGGCAGTGTCAGAAAGGGAGTGTTGATGAGGGCGAACCGAGAAGAGCACGAGGCTCTGTGTCAGGCCGATGGCCTTTGTGTCAACCTGTATCGTGCCACCAAGGACCAAGCCCGACACGATAACCGCAATCAGGATGAAAAGTAGCATGAGTCCAAACGATGCGAGAACCGCATGGGGAAGCCATTGCGGCGACCATTTTTCTTTTTTCTTAGGGGGGACGGCGTCGGGTGGATCTGGCGACTTTGCCATCTTCACCACTCGCCCTGTCGCATCTCCTTTGAATGCGTTGATGATTGCCCTTGGAAATTCTCACTCGTTTTCCGTCGGTGCGGGCATCGAGAGTTGTTTGCAAGAGAAGTGTTGATGTGCATTTCGAAGCGACATCACCAACACAAGAATCCTTAAGCTGGCACTGCACAACACTCGTTGCCGTTCACATTCTTCACATTCCAGAGCCGAGCGACTTCGCCGTCTCATGGCAACGGCTGTCTGTTGGAATGGAATATGGCCATTACGCCGTCCTATTTTGAGGTGGTCACAGGAATGCACAATGAGTTGCCCCCCCTGGTCTTATTTTAAAGTGTGTGCATCTGACTCAGACGTGTCGGGCTCCTAGAAATAGATGTTTCGTCTCAGGTCCTGTCGGGTCGAACGATGCGCTTAGCCAGTACGAGTTGCCAGAGGTCGCCACGCGCAGAAGACGCATGCTGGGTTGCAGAGCATGGCTTGACTTTCCATTTTATTTTTACCGTGGTCCGTTCTTGCTCAATTGTGATTTGCGGAAATTTCCCAAAACATGGACGTGAGCCACGGTGCCGGGATCGGCCAATCAGACGCCTCCTCGCAAAACGGCTTAAAGCCGGCAACTCCTTCCACATTTCCGCTCTCACGTTCCTTTCCCGGAGCATAGCCCCGCATATCAGCACGAGGAGGGAACAAGAGTCGTCGATAGACATGCTTACATACATGCGCGCGCCCCTCTACCTTAAATCAATGCACGCAACGAGGTGATGGCATGTTCTGCACGCAGAGGGAGTCTCGCTCAATCCACAACGCGTCCAAACGCCGCCTCCCCACACAGCCGCTCGCGATTGCGACTGGCATGAATGGAGACCCCAGCAACATCGCTCCCCGACGCGGGACCGCCAGCTGACCCGAGACTGGGGAACAAGAGGATCTCCCACACGTGCGTCACATGTCGAGCCCGTAAGGTGCGCTGCGACGGGCGGCGAGAGATCTGCGCCAACTGCGAGAGGCTCGGCTTTTCCTGCTCGTTTGACGACGGGACCGGCAGTGGCATGGAGGCAGCCGATGCTTCCGGCGCGTCCAGAGGCGCCAGCGGAGGCGGAGGCAGTGTGCCCTCCATACCGCGGAGACGCGCGCGGCAGGCATGCCAGAACTGCCACTCCAGGAAGGCCCGGTGTAGCGGCGGCCTGCCGCAGTGCGACCGGTGTCGAGCACTGGGCATCGAGTGCGTGTATCGCCCCGGCAAGCGGTCGAGGATGAGCCCGCTGTCCGGACCCATGGCGAGCGGAGACGGGGGTCGGGATGAGCAGGCGTTTGGCCGCAGCCGCAGCGAGTCGCTGGACCACGACGACCCCCTGTCCACGCTGTCCACGAGCGCGAGCCTCGATGGCACAGATCGAGAGGCGCTGTCGTCACCTGTCGACATCCCCGAACCCTTGGCCATGCGCACCTTTGAGAACTTTTTCCGCCACGTCCATCACATACCCCCCTTTGCTTTCCTGCACCGGGCGTCGCTGATGCAGCGGTACCGTGCCGGCCTTGTCGACCGGCCGCTCCTCCTCGCCTTGGTCGGCATCACGTCGCTGATGACCGACCTGGGCCCAGGGACAAAGGATCTCGGCAGGCAGTGCATCCAAGAGGCGGAAACCCTGGTGCTGGGCCGGCTGGACAAACCGTCTACCCCGGCCTTGCAGACGCTCGTGTTCATCATCCACCACCGCATCCTCTCAGGGAAGTTCTTCCTGGCCTTTATGCTCAACGGCGTGGCTTCACGCCTGGCCGCCGCGCTGCGGCTGAACCGGGAGAATTCGCACCTCTGCTTCCTCGCACGGGAGTCTCGGCGGCGGCTGATGTGGTCCCTCTTCATGATCGACACGGGCATGGCCAACGGGAGCGACGACTTCAGCCTGTGGGCGTACCGAGCCGACACTATCGACATCCAGCTTCCCTGCAACGAGCGCAACTTTGAGTTTGACCTACCCGAGAAAACCGAGACGCTGTATCCACCAGCGAGGCCGCCCGACAGCACGGCTCCTCTGACGGAGGATCTGGGATTTCTTGCGCAGCATGTCCGCATTCGGGCCCTGCGAGGCCGCATTCTGCAGTACGCAAAGCACGCCTCATCCCAGGCACCAACCGCCGACGTCACGTCGATCCCGGTGCACTGCGCCGAACTGGCGGCGGAGCTGGAGACCTTTGCGGTTCGGCTGCCGGCCAGCTTCCAGTGGTCCGAGGTGAACGTTCGGCTCCGTGCCTACTCGCCACGCCTCTGCGTCTTCCTCATGACACACGTCTGGTGGGAGCAGTGCCACGGCGAGCTCTACCGCATTGGCCTTCAGGGGCTGCAAGAAGCCTTGCCCGCGTCCTGTCTCGCCCAGCTTGAAGTCCAGTGCCCTTCCTTTGTGCAGCACTGCCGGCACCAGGTGTTTGAGCATGCCAGATCCATGGCGGAGATGTTCCGTCTGCTGCTGACGCTGGACATTGCCGTGCCGGTGACCGACCTGGATCTTCCCATATGCTTGTACCAATGCGTACGGCTGCTCTACTATGTCGACCGCACAAGCTCGGGCGACTCTTTCAAATCCCAGGGGACGGCAGTGGAATTGGCATCTGTGTGCGTCCGCGTTCTCGACCAGTGCATCAAGACGCCAGCCACCGCACGCCTGGTAAGTCGCAACGGTGGCCGAACTTGGCTTGGGTAGCCTCCACCCTTGCAGGGAGAGAAAAATTGCTGACACTTTGAACGGTTAATTTAGCGGACGAATCTCGACCAGCTGATCAACCATGGTGCTAGTGCGGATTTCGCAGGCGTTGCGACGACACCAGAGATCACCGACATGGATGTCGACGTCATATCGTCCCAGCTTCTGCAGCCCTCACTGGACACCGCCAACATGTCAGCGACAACTGCCGGCATGGGCAGCCACATGCCATTGCCATCGGCAGCAGCGGGCGGGATGCCCAAGCAGCAGCTGCCCATGATGCCTCCGCCAATACCAGACGCCTTTGGCAACCATATGTCGGTTGCCACTTCGGCCGCACCCGCTGTCACCGGCCCCCTCGACCCGACCCGGCCCAACGCAACGGCCACCGCCCAGGCGGCACCATTAGATGCATTTGATTTGGACATTGACAACTTGGGCGGCGTCGACTTCACGAGCTGGTTTTCTGGCGACTGGCCAACATCAGACTACCCGGGGCCAACGTAGGCATGGAATGGATCACCGGAAAAAGAGTAAAATTAAAAAATAAAAAAAAATAAAAACGGGAGAATTGGCGCATTTTGAAGAATTTCAGGCGGTAACCGAGGGGAAATCGTGCAGACGAATTAGAGCAGCGGATGCCGCCTAATTTAGCCTGGATGGCGATGTCGTGCTTTGAGAAATCGATGATGTGACCGCTTGAAGTGGGGCTACAGGACGTCTCCTCTCGAGCATGTCTCTCTAGGACGACTGTGGCAGCACGAGTACAAATAATAGTTCGTGGCCCGCCGGAGATCGGTAGTGTCGAGCTGCTTTCAGAGGTTGCAGGAAGTCCCGAGGGGAGCGGGGCAGTCCAGGGCCACAGGTGAGATATTACTCCGTAGTTTTAGCGGCGTTACGACCGGCAAGCGGGGATATGGGCAGACAAGACGTGTGAGCCATCAGATAAGCAAGCCCAGATTACACGTAATCCGTCCGTCACGGGCGGAATGGCGGATTGTCTGGCGAGGACCTGCTGCTTCTCCATGCTCCGCGGAGTATGGCAATCAAACAAAGGAAGAAACAGAACGAAGCCGAGGTCTCATTCCTCATGCCGTCCTTGGTATCCGTGTTCTTGGTCAGCCTTACTGCTCAGATGGTGGGTACTTATTCATCGGTAAAAGAAAGATAACGCTCAATTATCAAGACCTCCAGATATGGCGAGAAAGGCTTAGCAAGGATTTGGCGTGCAGGTTGATGCAGATGCCGAAGGTCCCTTCCCACGTCTATTAACAACAGGGTGTGTATGTAGGCTGTAGCCATTTTATCGGTTGAGCACTGGCGTATTGTTCTGAGCGGTTGGCCTTGGCAATGACGACACATTGTGAAGAAATCCCATTGCCGTCTTTTGTAAGAACACAAGAGCACAGTAGCAGCATTCGTAGTGCTATTGGCTGAGTCCGTTCCGAGAAACATAAATTCATACAGTGTGAAATAATTGGTGGTATTCCATGCATTGATATGTGAGATATTTCACTCGGTGCGTTCAGTCCTAAGCTCTCTATTTACTCGGCCACCTTTATTTCGACGAGCTGCCGATACTTTTCCAAGAACCTGCCCACAGCATTCACCAGCAGATCAAACTCAGGCTGTCCCAACGCAATACTGAGAGCCATGTAGCCTCTTCGGGCTAGGTAGATGCCCTCATGCAGCATCTCCAGGTGAAAGAGATCCAGAAGCTGGGTGATCTCATCGCGCTTCCAGTCGAGCGGAGAGAGGATCTGCTCTATGGGCGTTGCCGTAAAGTGAAATACCAAGATAGACCCGCATCCCAGGACTTTCAGCAGCGTGTTCTGGCTCAGGGCATTGAGACGGTTGCGCAGTCGGTCGCCGTCCGCATGCAGGGTCCGCGCACGCTCCGGAGTGAACACCTGCTCGAGGCCCACGGCTCCAGCTCGCATGGTCATGACGTTGTTGTTAAAGGTGCCGGCATGGGGAATCGTCGGGCGGGGTGTTGTCGACGACGAGGGCAAGGGCGGCCGCGGGTCAAACATCTGCATGATCGCCTTCCTCCCGCCAAAGGCCCCAAACGACATGCCGCCGCCCAAGTACTTGCCGAGGGTCGTCATGTCTGGGTAGATGCCCAGCTCCGACTGCACGCCGCCGCCCGAGTACATGCGTGACGTCATGACCTCGTCGAAGATGAGCACCGCGCCAATCTCGGTCGCCCGCTGCCGCAGGTGCTGCAGAAACGCAGGCCTGGCACACACGCCGCCGCCTGACCCCAGAATGGGCTCCACCAGGATGGCAGCGATGGAGTCCGGCGGCGCGGCGGCAATGAGCTCGTCCACAGACGCGGTGTCGTTGTATTGGGCGATGAGGTACTCGTACGGCACGTTCACCGGGTGGCCGCCATTCTCGACGGACGGAAAGATGAACACGCTGCCGTGGTAGCCACCCAGGAACACCAGGACTTTGCTGCGCTGCGTGTAGATCCGGGCAGCCGAGAGTGCCAGCAGCGTTGCCTCCGTGCCCGAATTGGTGAAGCGCAGGAGGTCCATGTTGCCGCCCGCAAACCGCGCCCGCACCAGCTGGGCCAGGCGTGCCTCGCCCGCGTGCTGGCTCCCGTAGTTCAGCCCGTCCGCCAGGGCCTCCGTCAGTGCCTTCATGATGACCGGCTGCGAGTGGCCGAACAGGCCAGCCGAATACTCGCCCATAAAATCCACATACTCGTGGCCGTCGGCGTCCCACAGCCGGCAGCCCTGCGCACGCACCGTGCAAAGCGGAAACGGGTCAAAGTACAGCACAGTTCGCGTGTTGCCGCCAGGAAGCTCTGCCAGGGCGGCTTCATAGACCGCCTGGCTCTTCGAGTTGGCAACCTGGAAGCGCTCGGCTGCCGTCGAGTAGGCTTTGGCGGTTTCTAGCTGACGCGTTCGGGCATCCATGATTTCAGTTCTTGGTTTCTTGGTGGGGGTTACCAGAAGTTGGGCTGTCGAAGCGAAATCCGATGCACTTTATCGACTGGCTGATAATGGTGGGAGTCATACGCCCGTAGAAAAAGAGCGCCACGTCAAAATTCAACGCTCTGCCGTGTGGAAAGTAGAAGAATGGATCCCGCCAAAGAAGGCAACGTGGACGATAGATAAGGCGTCGAGATGTCGTCGTCGTCGGGATTCACACACTTTTAGGCACAGCGATCGAGCAACACGACGAAAGAACACGGCACAGAAAGCCCAAACACAAAAAAGCTCCCAATGAGATGCCGTGTTAGTGGAATGACCCTCGTCCACGATCCCGATTCCAATGTTGTCGCCTGAATACCGGTTCAAATCCGTTCATGTTTTGCCTTTCCCCCGTTTCATTAAGTGATTTTTATGTATGGATGACAGTAAAACACCGGCCATTTCCCAGGTCATACCACTACTGAAGCAACGGCGTTTCTTCTCCCGCTGCGCTGGGCTGACTTTCGTCGTGATAAGCTCCTTCCTCGAGTCCTGGAGGACGCTCGACAGCAAATCCGAGTTGGGATTCACGGTGAATCCACCCGGCACATAAGCCAGCTCCCGGCCCGAAGACGAGGCCAAACGCGATCGCCACTAAAACTACCCTCCAGCCAGCCTCGACAAGCATCCAGTATAGAACGGTAAGACCGATGAAGATGGTGTCGATCTCAATGAAGCGCAGTGTAGACCTCGTCATTTCCCTTTTGTCGTCGGCTTGGGTCAGGCTCCAAACGAGCATGCCGTACGACAAGGCAGAGCAGACAATAGGCACAGCATAGACGGCCAAAAGTGACAGTCTGTGGGACTCCAGGTGAATGGTGCGCTGCGAGCTGACAATGTATGAAGCGGCAAGCCGAACTGCCTGTCGTACGAGGGAGACATACACTGGGAAAAACAGCCAGACGAAGATGGCTGCCGGAGAACGATAGACGAGCATGAACAGCGACGGGAGAATGTAGCCCAGCGCCACGGCGATCGGGATGGCTGCCACCTCGGATTCGAGGGCAAGGTGGCGACTGGAGGCTCCCGTATTCGCGTCGGTAGCTGGGTGGGCAGTCGCGTGGTTTGATGAGGTGCTGCCGGCAAGATCAGCTGCCTCTGGCTCTGGCTCTGGCTCTGTCTCTACCACAGCAGCGTCGGCGTCTGCTGCCACCCATAGCTGTTTTGACCGTCGGGCAAATGCCGGGATGATCAAGATCTCCCAGATAAAGGCGCCGCCCAGCATGTTGAAGACAAGCCAGGGTCCGGTTGGATACGCAATGAGAACATTGGGTCCATTGCAGATGCGCGCCGCCTCAACAATGCTCATGGTGAGAAGGCCTGACAAGAACGACAGGACGACACTCATGACCGCGAAGGAACGGACGGATGCGAGCGCCTCGCCGAAGAAGCTGACCAAGGCGCACAGCAGGGTGCCGATGCCTGGCACCCGTGACAGCGCTGGCAAGCGCGCACGGGAATGGCATTGCGAGAAAAGCATGACGACATTAACGTCGGAATAGAGGAAGAGAACAATGGCTGTTGCCACCGCGAGGATGACTGGCACCACCAGCAAGGCGCGGAAGGAGAGGGCGTGTACTAGCTGGCGATGCCGTGTCGGCAGTAGTCGTTGTAATGCATCCATTGCGTCGAGAAGGGCACCTTCCCTCGTGTTTCTAGACAACTCTGATGAATGCCCACTCGATCCTGTTTCCGTGGGTTGGTCTGATGAAGTGTCGCGCTTCAGAAGTGGCGTCGCAGAAACACTGAAAGGGCATGAAATTATTACATAATGCGTGTGTTCACTCCACAGGGTCACAGCAAAACCCGCCACAGCAAGTACAAATAAGCACGATGCTCTAAACGGCGCTGTAACTGGCCCAGCAGAAGGCGCAAACAGTGCAACCTGGCAGCCGCAATTGGCGCAAAAGTACGACAGACTTTACTACCAACTCCGGCCTTCGCTCTTGCTCGTACCGGTACTTGCTTGTAAACCGGTCCCGGTATTCATGATCCTATCTTACATTACAAAATACAACTATCTGCTCATATACGACAAGTCCGGTAAACCCAGTAAAATGTTTTGAATCAATACTTCTTGTTGCTCCTGGCTCATTGCACTCGTAGGCGGTGGTGTAGGCGACGACAACACCTTGTGTTGAACCGTCTTAGGCCGAGAGCTACCATCTCCTTCTGCGACTGAGTCCATGCATTCGTTTTTGTTGTTCAGCGCGCTAGAGCCGCCGTCCTCTACTTGACGGGGACTGCCTGGGAAGCACGCAGTGGCGGCAGCGTCTGGAAACTCATGTGGTCCCTTTGCGGGCGAGGAGACCATGTCACCCCACTCGTCATCATCCTCTTCATCGTTCGCCCGAAGGCTCTCAGACAATGCCTCTCCCTGGGGGATACCATTCTGGGAGACACTAGCTGCGGGTGGCGGGATACCCGGGCTAAATGGAGGGAACCGGGGAGGTGCGATACTTGACGGAGTCGTGGTCTTGGGCCTGTCAAATTTCGACGGGTGAGCTACCCGAGGACTGCTTCCGCTGACTGCAGCCGGCGTGAAAGTTGAACTCCAGGTAAACATCGAGACAGGAGACAGCGGCGTCTTGTCTGTTGTCCCAGTACTATCTGCAGCGGAAGAGGCGCTTAAATAACTCCCAGAGGATAGAGGGCGAGGCTCCATCGACTTTCGCTTGAAGATTTCGTTCAGCGCGACAGGCTTCGCCGCAGAGTTCCAACCAAACACGTTTGCTCCACCGCCGTTCCCTCCCAACGTAGGCTTTCCGAGGAAGGAATCCTCTTCCATCCATCGCCGGACGATCTGTATAGTCTCAACACGGACGGTAGATGCAGACCACGAAATCGGTCTGTAGTTGTCGTCGTCGGCTGCGTCGTGTTTCCGAGAACTTCCTTGCCGTGATATTCGGTACCAAGCCTTCCGCTCTGAGATCGTCGTAAAGCTGTCGGATATTACTTCGTCAGAGACATAGGAATCGAGCGTTTCAGTGCTATCTGCGTCGTCTTTCCCGCCGGTAGTGTCACGCCTGCTTGGCGTCTCGATATCGAACAGCTTGTCAATCTGGTGTTGGTCGACAGAGGAACGAATCAGGTCAACTTTCCCAACGGATGGCGCGGTAGCACTAGGTGATCGCAGTGCAGCTGCTTTCAACTCTGCTGTCCGCGCTGCTGAAGATCCTGGCGTTCTCGGGCTCAACATATCACCGTTCGAATTGCGGTCCGATGTGGGAGTTCTTGGCACCTCGCTTTCAGGTCCAGACAACACATGCATGACCTCTTCATCTCCATGTTGCTCAAGCTCGCAGAGATCGGTTTCTGGGTTTTCCGCCTCCGTTTCACCGTTCGGCTGCTCCTTGGCCGCGATCGTAAGCCCATCGTGCAAGCTGGCCGACTTATTTTTTTCGGATGGTGCTTTGTTTCGTGTACCAAGTGGCTCTGTCGTGGAATCATCGTCTGTGGTCGTGCCGGATGGGTTCTTCCTCTCGCTGCTGTCATCAATGTCGACTGGAGAAGATGGAGACGATGGTGTTGTGCTGTCATTCGCGTGGAACGGTTCTGTACCAGTCTGGGGGGGTTCCGTCTCGTCCTTGACATTATGTCCGTGGATGCCATCTGCAGCTTGTTTCTCATCGGAAGTGTGGACGATGTCATCTGATGGCGGGGTTTGCTCGTGCGTCTGGGCGGGTTCAAAGCCAGCTTTCTGATCACCGAATTGCTCGAGCGAAGCTTCCCGGCCAGAGCTTAAAATGAGATCAGAGGTGAAGCTATGTTCTTCTTCCGGTAAGGTAGAGTCTGCACTCCAGTGATCATGTGGCAGCTCGAAGGGAGGGCTGGTGACCGTTGGCTTTGAAGGGTCGTTCGGGCTCAAAGGAATCTTCAACGACAGTGACGTGGTGCTAGGTTGACGGGAGACCGGTTTTGTCTTTCCT
The DNA here is from genome assembly GCA_014183095.1 of Harringtonia aguacate. NCBI lineage: Eukaryota > Fungi > Ascomycota > Sordariomycetes > Ophiostomatales > Ophiostomataceae > Harringtonia > Harringtonia aguacate. Next base: position 34,543 of record JACCPH010000031.1, read on the forward strand.
GCTTCGCTGACGCCAGTTGACGGTACCCCCAAGGCGTTTGAGTAGTCTGGTATAGTAGTGGAAGCGTCGGCTGTCGCCCAGTCTCCGAATGCATCATCATCGTCAGCCCAGGGCGATTGGGTAGGCAGGGACGGTATGCCCAGGGTGTTGTTCCCGAGCGAAGCGGGTGAGTTGGGTTCGAGGCCTAGCGATAGTTGCGACAAAGGCCGGGGCGCACCATAGTCATGGTCGGTGGATGCCCATGGTGAGCCCCAAGGATCGTCCATGATGAACCGCAGAGCGCATGTTCAAGACAGAGGGGGGTTCGGGATAGTCGGAGCTGCGACAGGACGAAGTGCCGGCAGCATGATCAGTGGCACAAAACAAATTGGTTGATGGTGATTGCCTTCCTTTTGCTTGCTGTGCAGGCACAAAAAGGCAGCCGAGTGTGCTCAGGGGCGCATTTCCATGATCGCCGGATTGTCCGTGTGCTGTGGAGCTAGCTGTACGAGCGTGTTAGGGGAAACAGTGAAGTGTATTGCCGTAAGATATCTTACAAAATATTTAATACCGATAACATAGGTCGCGTCGATTCCGTCTGACTCGCCACGTTATTACTAATTCACCAGTATCCACCACTAGAATCAACCGCAACACTGCTCAATAATCGGATATCGAGAGAATAAAATGAGGTTTCTCCGTCGTTTATGTCTCCCTGCCATCTAGCCGCGCACGGCTACGCTGGAAATGGATCATGTCTCTCCATAGGGTGAAGCATATTGTTCTGGTTTGAATACCCACAGTTTACCCCTGCATAATTGCGCCTGCTCGTTGCTGACATCGACCTGTCGCAAAACTCAGGTCCTCTCCGGGAAAGGAGGAGTCGGCAAGTCCTCCGTCACGACGCAGCTCGCACTTTCGCTTTCTCTTGCTGGACATTCCGTCGGCGTCCTCGATGTCGACCTCACGGGCCCGTCCATACCACGCATGTTTGGCATAGAAAATGCCAAGGTGACCCAGGCAGCGGGAGGCTGGCTCCCGGTTACCGTACATGAGGCAAACCTGGCACAGGGTATAGGCGAACTGCGAGTGATCAGCCTCGGCTTTCTCCTCCCCAAGCGAGGCGATGCGGTGGTTTGGCGAGGTCCCAAGAAGACAGCGATGGTGCGACAGTTTCTCAGCGACGTGTTCTGGGGCGAGTTGGACTACTTGCTCATCGACACACCCCCTGGCACGAGTGACGAACATATCTCTCTCGCCGAGACTCTTCTACGAGACGCTATGCCTTCACAGATAGCCGGAGCCGTGGTTGTTACAACACCGCAGGCTGTGGCAACAGCAGATGTCAGAAAGGAGCTGAACTTCTGTGCCAAAACGGGAATACGTGTGTTGGGTGTGGTGGAAAATATGAGCGGGTTCGTGTGCCCCAACTGTTCTGAATGCACCGACATATTCATGAGCGGCGGTGGAAAGGCCATGGCTGAGGACTTTCGAGTCCCGTATCTTGGGAACATCCCCATCGACCCTCAGTTTGTCGTTCTGGTCGAGTCTGGACGGACACCCAAATACCCTGTGGGAACACAGGTACATGGCAAGAACTTCTCAGTACCGACGCGGGAGTCTCCCGCCGGAGGCGAGCATACGAACGGGAACGCGAACGGGGAGGCACGGAACCCGTCTTTGTTAGTGGACAAGTATCGGTTCTGCTCGCTGTCGTCCGTATTCAACGCAATCACGACCCAAGTCATAGCAGCCGCTAGCTCAACAGATCTAACAGCGTAGTGAATACAAGGCGACACACTAAATCGTTGCAAAAACTAGCTGAGCTGGGTTTTTCAGTTGAAAGCGGGGAATTGATATTGCCATGCATAGTCTGTGTGGGGGCGTCTTTTTGCGCGACACGGATTTTTACATGCTACCCGTACAAATACGGTTGTATTCCGTTATTTGCATGTGGCTCACAAATGGGAACTATTCGAATAATTTGTTGTTCGCTGTTATCGTCGTAGGTTAGTTACTCTGGGGCAAATACCCCGCCCCATTCGAGTCCAATGCGAGCCTGGTTCACCGCCCAGAAAATTAAGTATTTACACCCCAAAATAAAATTTCAGAAACCCACAGACAAAATTCTCGCACTAGGTTGATATATTTCTTGGATAAGAACCCAGCCTTTCATCTTTCACCATTGATCCAATTCCCACAGAACTTTCCTGTCCACGACGGGATTCCATCAAGTCTCCTGCCTGCGTATTGGTTATCAACGACGCCATACGGAACTGGCACCAGTCGAGGCGACAGACCTAGCCTGCTACCCTGCCTCGATCTCCAGTTCCCATCTGCCCTCGCCTACCCGTCACGCGACAAGACTATCCACTTTCCGCAGCGGCTTCTCTGATTCTCCCCCGCTCTTGATTCATGCCTGCCACCGAAAGATAACTCTCGATTCTTCGGAAGAGACTCAAGTCTTTGCCTAGCCGCAGTGATCCATGAGCCCGAAGGACATCCTCCGCTTTCTTTCCAAGCCCGCAAAGTATGCCATGTCTGCTTGTCTGTTATACGGTTTCCATTATGATCTTTCTATTGACACCGTCGTTCGCGAACCAGACCCCGATAGCACGACTTCACGACTTTCCGTTCTGGCCAGCCTGTGTGCTCCTATAGATATATCCTCCCATCCATCCCACCGACGTTCTCTCGGTACTCAACCCGGGTATCGGCGACGTTGCCGAGCAGCTCACGCTCAATAGCCACCATTCCTTCCTCGCAGGTCTTCATCCTCCCCCTCTCCGCCCGCCCTCCATAACACCTCTCAAGGGTATCGTCCCCCGCGTCAGAATATTATAGCTGGCTCCGCCAGCAGCTCAACGTTCTCATCACCCTGTGGGCCTACTCTCTCAAACGAACCCAGTGGTGTTCGTTTGTGAAGCAGCTAGCGCTCCGCGGCAGTAACTTTGTCCTGGACCAGCTTCTCCACCTGCGACGTTGCTATCCCACTTGATACTCCAAACTGGGCAATTGTTCAGAGATGGTTACCCTTGAGATCCCGAATGACTATACTTTCTCGCCGTCGTTGGGAACGCCACATTTGACGATCAATCATGATGTTGCTGCAGATCTAGACTCCAGCAACGCCTTTGAGGGTTTGTTGGCCTGCTTCTTCTACGTGGCACCTGAGCACTGCTAACACACTGTGGCTAGGCCCCGAGAAGCTCCTTGAAGTCTGGTTCGCGCCGAGCCCGAAGACGCTGTCGCCTGCAGTGAAGGAAGATGGCCTCAAGTCGATTCCGTCCGACAGCTGGGTCAGCATGCTGGACATGGTGAATTGCAAGATTTTGTCTGTCATTCACTCCGAAACGGTTGATGCGTACCTACTTTCCGAGTCGAGCATGTTTGTCTTCCCGCATAAGATCATCCTGAAGACTTGCGGGACCACGACTCTGCTGTTGGGGCTTCAGCGACTGCTTCATATTGCTGCTTCGGAGGCTGGTTTTCCCTTTCACAACGCTGCGTCCCTGAGCGATATCCGTGCAGCGGCTACACCCCACCGCGTTTTCTACAGCCGCAAGAACTTTCTGTTCCCAGACAAGCAGCAGGGGCCACACCGCAGCTGGAAGCAGGAAGTCAAGTTTTTGGATGATATGTTCGAGGGTGGAAGTGCCTACATGGTTGGCAAGATGAACGGCGATCACTGGTACCTTTACATAACGTCGCCAAGCCTTGCTCCTACGCCGCCTCGGACCCCCGACAACAACAAGGCCAATGGCAGTCCTGTGCTTTCGTCGAAGATCCCTTTGGGTTTCCTTGCATCCCCCATCTCGGACGGCGAAGACATCAACGACGAGACACTCGAAATCCTGATGACAGATCTGGATCCGGAAAATGCAAAGCAGTTTTACATGTCCCATGCCACTGCTGTCGCCCATAGCAAGGCTCTGTGTGATGCCGAGAAAGCGACCAAGACGCACGGAGAGCACCACGTGTCAAACCTGTCTGCAAGCTCTTTTTCCGGTTCCGGCACGGAGGAAATATTCGATGTCGATGACGTTGCGCAGGCTTCCAGTGGCATGCTAACGCCCCTGAGCGACCATATGGATGAAGAGGCGATGACAACTGAAGGTCATGCCCTAGGAACCGTGATTTCTGACAGTTGCGGGCTGTCGGATATCTACCCTTCGTCAATCTATCCGGATGCCCGCATCGATGCCTACATGTTTGCCCCTTGCGGATTCTCTGCAAACGGCGTCATCCCTGGTCCGGTTGTTGCCAGTTCGTCTGCTGCCCCGGATGCCGAAGCCGACAAACGGTCTAGTCACTATTTCACTGTCCACGTTACTCCGGAGCCGAACTGCTCATATGCGTCTTTCGAGACGAACGTCCCCGGAGGACAGAAGGGAAGACAAACGGCCGACATTGTTAAGCATGTGGTGGACATTTTCCGTCCTGGCCGGTTCAGCGTCACACTGTTTGAAGCCAAAAGTGTGGCCAAGAAGGACCAGTACTTCATGGCCGACGATGGCAGCCGCCAGAGTGTACATGCCAGCGAGAAACGTCGTCGACTTGAACGTATCCATGGTTACCGCCGGATCGACCGCATTGTTCATGACTTTGAAGACTACGACTTGGTCTTCCGCTACTATGAACGAGAGGGGTGGGTTGGAGATGGTGAGGCGAGACTGGGTGAAGTCTAAATTGGCCCCTGCGTCACCAGTCAAACTTCACAGAAGTTTCATTTCTTTCATTCCGTTCATTCCGTTCATTTATTTCGTTGCGAGTTGCTGTCGCTACCTACTATTGTTATGAAATCGCATGTTATCATTCAGCAACAATCACCAGCTCCATACGCCAAACTGAGTCGCTCGTTTGTATACAATTTGCAAGTCTCCAGAATACTATATATGCTTTTTCCCCATGACATGGCACAACAATGACGTAAACCCTCGTGAACGTACTGCAGTGCGGCATCTAGCTGAAATGAACATAGCAGACACGGGCTGAGGCAGAAGAACCGGAATGAAACAGAGACTGTCCCGTACTCGGACAGAAGATCATAAAACTCGATGATGCATAAATTGGACGTCGCTGATATCACAAAACAAAGTGGTAGGGATAGAAAGTCAGACCCCGTCAAAACCTTCTCATGTGCCATTTCCTCAGACCAACAGAGTACGTATGCTTTTCAAGTGCTTTGGAACTTGCGACAAACATCCGCGAACACTTTTCCCGTCACCCGAAAAGTAGCCCATACAATGAAAATGGCGGGCCTTCTACTTAAGACCACTAACCGCCTGGAGCCACCCCTTACCTGGACCATTCTTGCAATATACTGATCTAAACAACGTCCGGAAGTCTCACTGCAATGTCACCCGACTGGGTGATATATCTGACCCAAGGCAACGAAGGGTATTGGAGCTAAAACAACGAGTTAGTATCTTCCGCCAAGACGCACACAAATCCATAGCCAGGTCGATTTCATAACAACAGGGGGCAATTTTAGAAGGCGTACCTTTGGCTCTGTGATCTTCAAGTACCGGACTTGAATACCGCTGGTCGTGAAGTAAGGAATTTCGAATTTCACCTGGATCGGCCGTTTTGCGCCCTTGCCTGGCGCGCCGACTCCTCCCATGCTACCACCGAAGCCGCCAGTCATACCTCCACCATGCTCATCGTCTCCCCGCACGCTTGGCAGGCCGAGTTCTGCCCGCATGAGAAACTCTTTATTACCACCGAATTGCTTAATCTTCCAGACAATTGCGCTCTGCTCCGGGGCATAGTGGACTGTGCCGATGTTGGTCCGGAAGCGTGGAGAATCGGCGTCATCTGGGACAGGAACAATAATCTCCACGTTGTTCGCCGTACTCCTCCTCTTGAACTGGGCCTTGGCCTTGAGCATGTATTCTATACGGCTGCCACTGTGCGACTCCACCACACACTCGACCCAAATCAGTGGCTTGACCTGGGTGTTGAGCCGGTACGACATCAGCTCGAACTCGCCGTCCGGAGGGATGAAGGAGATTGTGCGGTCGTTTTCGAAGCGCGACAGGCGAACGCACTGGTGAAACTTGACGTCTTCCATCTCGATCGCTTTGCCCCGCGTTGTCCGTCCCGTCGTTTCAAACATGACCTTGTCGTTCAGGCCGAGTCGCAGCTCGGGCATGCCGGACAAGTAGCACTTCATCTTGATGGAACCCAGAATCTCGGACCGCAGAACGTTTCCGTTGGCGGACACCAGCAGGTTGAGAGATTCGATGACATCCAGGAAGACCTCGTTCTTGCGGTAGCGGATGCCTTCCGACCGCCAAGAGACGGCATTGGTAACAGCAATGGGCGGCCGGGCTTGGATTTCGAGTTTGTGAGACTCTTGTGTGATGTATTCCTGGAGAATCTTGGACTCGGTGGTCTGCGGGTAGCCAAAGTCCATCATTTCGTCCAGAAGCTCGTAGATGATGACAAAGTTGTCGCGGATGGACTCTTCCTCCAGAGCCTTGAAGTATTCGGTGAATACATCGACAATCTTGTGAAGGAAAAGGAGTATTTCGGCGGCATTAGTGTTGCGCTTCGTGAGGGCCAAGAGGTAGAGGTTGTTGTGTCGGATGTAGAGATACTGCGTGCCGTGTTAGCGAGTCGAATTCCGGCGGTGCAATCTCCCGGCGGTGCAGCTCACGTTGATGCCTTCGTGTGAAAAGCACGGGGGTACCGCAGACGACTCTTCTTCAGCTTCGCTAAGGAGAACGGGGAACTTCTCGACAGCAGACATAGGGATGTCACCGCGATAGTTTCGGGCGAGAAGGGTCTAGACGCGTTTCCCGGCATGATTAGCATGCGTAGTCACAGAAGAATAGCAGAAATACTCCATACCTTCCCCTTCAGGTCCAAAAAGAACACCGCCGACGCCATGACGCCGGTATCCGTCCCAGAGCTGTCGATGGAGGGGCGGTAAACTTAGTCTCAGGACACGTTGACAACGATAAGATGCCACCCGCAACGTTGAAGAGTCGCACACGCTTCAAGTTTCCCGGAAGGAGAATATGCAGTTATGGTTATAATATGTACAAAGCTGGCCACGTTCGTCCAAGACGTGTCGAAGTCTGTGGCTGTCAAGCTGGTGGGAGCCAGGCATCTACCAATCCAGCATGCATACAAGCGATGTTTGCGGCATGCCTTCACCTACGTGCACGGGCCACAGGCGCGGGGCGGAATAACTATTCGGAGCAGTGCACATTTCCACCACTATTAATCCAACAGCAAAGACCAAATTTTTAAAACTCTTACTTCTTCTCTACACGCGCCTTTTAGACAGTGCAGCCCATTTTCGCAATGCAACAAGCTCTGACATTCTGTCTGGATGCTGACCGTATCGCCGTGGATGGAATCTGCGATTTTCTGGCGCGGAGAAGGAGGATTTCGATTCTTAAGGCTTCATAAGAGCTGCCCAGTATCACTGCCTAGACAGAGTCGTGGCATGTGTCTGTTACTTTTGGCGGCGTCAGAGGAGCCACACATTTTTTTTTCTCCCCCCTCAGAAACTTTCTGAACTCTGCTCGATTTTTGCGCTATGCCCACTGAAGCGATTGCGGCTGAATTGCGGGCTTGCTGCTGCCGTATGTATGTAAGACGGCTAACTGTTCGGAGGAATAGTTCAGTGAATTTTGGCTTGCCATGTGACTGGAATACGCCGTATTCCTGCACCCGTTCTTTGTTGGGGGGCGGCAAGTCGCCTGGACGCTGTGCGGGTCTCCCATTGGTTCCTGTTTGGCAGAGCGCTGTCGACATGTGACAGTGAGATGCTTTGGGCGGCGGTAGCGTGCCAACGCACTTCAATAGTGGCCCCCTGTTACACGTGCTCGACAAATTTAGCGCTTTGAACCGCACCATTCGATCGACGGCTGTCGCTGATGCCGAGGATGGCATGCAAGTACATGTGTTTTTACGTCAATTCCAGCTCGTCTGGCTCGTCTGGCTCGTCTGGGGTTGTGTCATAGATACAGGCAGCCGGTAACAACGCAGCCGCGGTCGCTGCAAGGATTTTCTCCGCCAGCGCCAACGCCTTTGTTCGTCGCCTCCCACCCGTCCAACGGATGGCGCTCGTTTCGCCTTGCAGGCCGATAGATGCAACGCTCTGTCCTGTAGGACCCCCGACGCGTCCTCCGCCCCGCTGTGTTGGTGCCGCCCAGGCACTATTTGTATTTGCCGTAGCAGGGTCCTCCCTATTGTATCTGAAAATTTCACGTGTGAGCCGATCGCCCTAAAGTGGTAAAATGAGAGAGACCCCCTCTCCCCTCCCCAACATATCTCATTGCTTGCGAAATCACGTTTTGGTGTGTCTCATTCTGCCTTGTCAGAATTTCAACCATCAAACAACGTCTTCGCTACACTGTTCGCGGCAAACTTACTGCGGCTCTCGCCTTGGATTTCGGCGAGCACGAATCATTCACTCTCGACGACATCGACCCACTCCAAGCCACCGCAGGCGACGTGCGACGCCCCAGTCCGAGCACGACAGTTCTCCGATCGAAACAAAGGTGCATTTCCACCAGACAGCATGGAAGAAGGAGCCAACACGTCGCCGAATTCATTTGAGCAATATCGGGACGGGCCTGCAAGCCCTGCTGACATGGTGCTTCCAGCACCATTGCAGACAAAACAGCCGCCACCCCCTTCCTTCCCTCCGTCGGCCGCTCCAGCCTCGCGAGAACGTACCACATCGCCGTTTTCCGACGAGAGCTCCGAACTGCCCCCAATCCAGACGTTGCTTCCATTCCGCAACCCGGGGGAACAGCACCTGCCGTCCATCTCCACCGTCACCGATTCTGCCAGCTCCCGCTTCTCCTCCCCATCTGCGCCACAACTGCCCCCTAACCACTGGCCCAGCCTCAACCCGCTGACTGCCTACTACACCCCGGGCCACGTCGAGAGCGGCGACTCTTCGCCCCTCAAGATGGAAGTGGATAGCAGCACGGCCAGCACCGGCACGGCCAACGCCATGTCGCCTGGTCGAGCCAGCAGTGTTAGCCTCGATGACCCCGACGTTCGGCTTGCGGCTGAGGCCTTGGGCGATCTTCGGGCTGGTATGTCGTTTTTGCAGCGTGTGTGATTCGTCCGCTTCTTTCTAACGCTCGTGTCAAGATTTCGTGTCGCCACCCCCTTGCCGCCCAACGGCTCTCCCTGTGGTGGCACCGCCCAGATCGGAACCCCTTCTCTCCCTTCTTACCACCACGCACCCTCTCCTGGCGAGAACGATCGAAGGTACGACGTCTGCGTACAACAACTCGAAGAACTTTTCGCCCAGATTCAAGTCGGGCGCAGAGTACGTCGAGGGTTACCTGGCACCGATCGGAAGCAGGCTGGGATCCGTCGGACGGGCCGCAGGCGTCGAGGATGGTGTTCGATGGGTGCTGGGCGCCGGTCGGCGAAACCGCCCCGCTGTTTCGGCAGAGCCCGATGCCACCGATTGCGTCTCTCACAAGAGGCGGAAAGTCGGCCTAGACTCGAAGAATGCGAATGACGGCATGTCGCCGCGCCTCAAGTCCAAGATCGACTCGGACGCATTTGGCTATGGCGAAGAGCGCCGGCTCTCCATGAGTACGGTCGAGTCACTACCAGCCTACGATGACCAGCGGTCGCCGGCCTACACCGAGTCTATCGAGAGCTCGCGGCCTACGGGCGCCGCGGGCGAGGGCACAACGGGCACAGGTCAGGCCACCGCTCCAGCGGGAGCGTGGCAGTCACGTCTGATGATGACCACGTCCGGCCTCAGCGTTGCCATGAGCGAGGAGAGCTTGCGCAGTTTGAAGTTCTGCCTCAACTGGCTGCGCTGGGCCAACGACCATACGGGCAAGGGAATCAGCGCCCTGAAAACGGCATTGGATCAGTTTGATTTGGCCAATGCGCAGCCCGGCGAGGCCCATGGCCACGCATCCAGCTCGAACGAGGCCGGGGCCGAGACTGGGGCCGGGGCTGCCCTGGAAGGCACCGATCGGAACGAGCTTGTCGCTCGCATCTCTGCTCTCCGGGGCGAGCTTCTTCGCACCCTTCGGGGTGTCATCGACACCGTGTCCAAGTATGCTGGCGGCGCGTTGCCGGACAACGCGAGAGTGCTGGTACACCGCCACCTGACGAGTCTGCCGCAGCGGTTTCGGCTGGCCTCGCAGACCGGCTCGGCACAGCCTACGGGCGGCCTACATACCAGCGACGCAGAGGTCAGGGAAGCCGCTCAGCGGGTCCTTGTGCTTGCTAGAGAAGGACTGGATATGATGGCTCAAGTGAGCGGCGTCCTGGACGGGACGATTGTCAGTGCTGAGGAGTGGTGCGAGAAACTGGGGAAGAAAAGGAGTGCTGAACGCGGCCCGGCGGCGGGCGAAGCTGGAGAGCCAGCAACGATACCCACTGGTGCAGACACGGATGTTGTCATGCATCACTGAAGCTGAGAACTTCTCTTGAGGACGAGAGATGATCTGGAGGTAGTGTGTGTGGGGGGGGGGAGACGGGGAGAGGAGTTTTTTTTTCTGTTTGCTTTTTAGGTCATGACGAGGATTTGGACAATGACGACGCGCAAACTATATAGAGGAACTGGATCTGGTAGCATAAATGGTCAACATTACGAGGCAGTGTTTTTCCCACAGTGTCTCTTGGCTCTATGCTACCGTATCTTTTTATGTCAGGTAATGGCATTTATTCGCGAGTGTGCTGTATGACTAGTTCACGTGTGTCAGTGATCGGCAAGGTATGTCCTTCCGCTGCTATGGTGGGGGGAATTGGCGGAGGTTTCCGATAACGGGAGAGGGGGGGTTGGTCCGGATGGTAGCGTTGATACGGCTGCCCTGAGTTGTGTGTGTCAGCGCTCGTGCCAGTACAAATAATTGCCGGTGCCTGTTGCAGTCTGCCTAGCGGCTGCAGAAGCGGGGTGCCGTGTGCGAAACGGTAAGATACAATACGAGAACACGGATATCGTGAGACACAGTGACTGAGCAGATTGAAGGCATCTTCCGAACTTCCCTTTTGGGAAGTAAGCTAGCAGCAGAACGGACCCGTGTGGTCGGCCTCTGCCAGGGGAGGACGGCTCTGCTTGGCTTGGCTTATCTCCGGCCCCACCCCGCGTCTCTGAGTGTCGACTTGCGAGCACTCGTACCTGTTCATACTTCGTCATACCATCTTCTTTGTCCGGTCTCAGCGTTGCTCTTTCGCTCTGTGTTTCCTCTTCGTTGCGCACGCCTGCTTTGAGGGTTGCTCAACCGGTATCCAAGATGAAGCTCGAACTGGCCAGCCTCCTGGTCCTGGCAAGTCATGCCAGCTCGACGGCGATCGGACTGGCGGACACCCAACATGTCATTAGCGGTGCAGAGCAGAACAGCGCGACTGCCTTCCGGTGTGACCTCCCGCCAGCCGTGGCCCCCGACAGCGACGGCCTCCCCTCGGCCGATGAGCTGTTTTCCGGATACAAGGCCCTGGGCCTCCAAGTCAAGCGGCACTCGGCCATTGTCAGCGTACCGACAGTCAGCTATGACGACATGGTCGATGTAGAGAATGACCCCCGCTGGCTTCCGTTCCTCGACTTTCATGCCCTTCTCCGGAAGCTGTTTCCTGCCGTGTAGGTGTAACTCGTCACAGATATCTGCTGTCCTGCGGCCTGTCCAGTCAGTCGATTAACACACCCCCAGACATGCACGGATGTCCCTGGCCAAAGTGAACCGTCTCGGCTTGGTCTACTCCATTGACGGCAGCGACCTGTCGCTGAAGCCACTCATGCTTGCGGCACACCAGGACGTCGTGCCCGTAGCTGATCCCACCACGTGGACGTATCCGCCTTTCTCGGGCCACTACGACGGCAAGTATCTCTGGGGCCGCGGCGCTTCGGACGACAAGAATAGCCTGACGGCACTCCTGTCGGTCCTGGAGACGCTTCTCAGCAACGAAGACTGGATCCCAAGGCGCACCATTGTGCTTGCTCTTGGCTTCGACGAGGAGGTTTCGGGCGAGCTCGGTGCTGGCCATATTGCTTCGTACCTGGAAGAGCGGTTCGGAGAGGACTCAATGGCCCTGATTCTCGACGAAGGCGGCATGGGCATGGACCTCGTCGGCAACAGCACACTGTACGCGCTGCCCTCGGTGATGGAGAAGGGGCACGTCGACGTCATGTATGAGCTGCACGTGCAAGGCGGCCACTCGTCCATTCCGTTCCCCCACACCGGCATTGGCATCATGGCCGAGATCATCGCTGCGCTCGAGGCCCATCCTTTCCAGCCTGAGATGATTCCCGGCTCGCCCATCCACAACCACTTCATGTGCCGTGCCCGCTACACCCCCGACGCCGATCCGGAGATCACGAAGCTGGTCAAGAGCGGAGATCTCGAGGCCCTGACCCAGGCTCTGGCGGCCACGGACGCGTTGACGCGGTTCCGCTTGCAGACTTCGCAGGCCATCGACATGATTTCTGGGGTGAGCTGAGCCGCTGTCCCGCCACAGACCGCTTGGGCATGGATGGCTAACACGGCATAGGGCGTAAAAATCAATGCCATGCCGGAGGTCGTCACGCTTGGCGTCAACTATCGCGTGGCGCCGCAGAATTCGATCAAGGAAGTCATGGACAAGACTCTGCGGGTGATCCAGCCCGTCGTGAAAAAGTACGGCCTCACCGTCAAGGCATTTGAGGGCACAGAAAGCGAGCAGGTGTGGACGGCGGGCTCTGAAGATTCCCAAGATTCTGAAGTGGCCTATCCCCTCTACGAGGTTGACTACAACGGAACCCTGGTCCTCTCCACCGTCGAGGTCACAGAGGTGGCGCCGCTCTCGCCGACAACTGGTGCTGTGTGGGACCTTTTCTCCGGCACGATCCAGCACACGTTTGCGTTTGACGGCGGCAGAGTCGTCCCTGTTGGCGAGCTGATGACAGGAAATACTGATACTCGGCATTATCTCCGTACGTTGATTTCTGCGTCTCCCACGATGGGCATCTTTGCTAACTCGCAGCAGGCCTTACCCCAAACATCTACCGCTGGACACCGGGGACAGAAGAATCGAACCGCAATATCCACACCGTTGACGAGAACATCGACATGGCTTCACACATGGAGGTTATCAAGTTTTACTACAACCTGATCCGCAATTTTGACGCCTCAGACGCTTGAGCCAGAAAGCATGTATCATGGATGGACACTACTAAATGCTCTCGACCGAAAATTGAAATTGAACTTGTAATATTACACGGAATTGCAAAGAATTTCCTACATCTGCACAACGAATTGCCCGTGAGCGTGGGAGATGGCGACCGTCTAGAGTCTGGTCTAAGACAGCCATTTCCAGACGTCTACAATGCCTTCGTTTACACAAACGGTTTACAGCACTAGTGCTGATATGAGCAAGAAATTTCAATCGTACTACCGCGTAAGAAAGGAGCGCTTTAAGGACAGTAGATCGCTACCGGTCTATGCCATGTTGCGCTGCAGATGTGGTGAGGACGATGATCGAAATGAGTTCATGGTGTGTGGTTTGGTGTACAGTTGATGCATATAATACAAATCGTCATCCAACGTTGTGATGCCTGTTCCAACTCGTGCGAAGCACCCAGCGCCGTCCATCCTGGGGCAAGGGGTGAACTACGCACCCAGCCGCTTCAGGATTCTCTCTGACACGACCCGGCTCGCCACGTCGGCACCGTGCTGTAAGGAGATGGCGCCAATGATGGCAAAGATTGTCGAGGTCAGGACGACTCTCTCTCCCGAGCCCTCGAGGTTTTCCGGCTATTTGTTGGGTTAGCCCAGGTTGCGCTAAAGAAAGAACGAAGAACCAGCATCATCATACCATTCTTGGCTTCCACCGAAGAACACCCGGTAGCCCGACCTCCTTGGCCAGCTGCGCGACCTTGTCGGGACTGGAAAAGTAGTGAGGCTGCAGCGTATTTAACTTGTCCACGTTCTTCAGCACCGGGTGTTCAAACGGCTGTCGGCCGTACGGGTCCGGTGCCTGGCTGTCTTCTACTGAAGATCCCATAATCGCACGAGTCGTCTCGGTCGCCAAGATCATCCGGCCTGCAGGTTACATGGAAATTAGTCCAAATTCTGTCCGCAGACGCTGCCCCCCTCCCGACGATTCAATGCCGTACCGAAAAATGCCAGTCGCGTGTTGAATCCTCGGCGACCGTTGTCAAAGCTCTTGTGCGTCACCGCCAGCCACTTCAGCTCGTCTGGCAATTTTCGAGCCAAATCACGACCCAAAAGTTTCTCGTACATGCGGTCGAGCTTGTCCGGGTCCTCGTTGACCTTCCATATCGAACGTCGAGGGTCCTTTGGCTGCTGGATCGAAAACGGCGCCTTCATGCGCTCTGGGGTGTACGACCACCGCGGCCGCTCGTCGCCAGTGTGCTCTAGAGAAGACGCAGGTGCCGAATCTTCCGCTGTCCGGCTCGCATCGGTGGAAGCTGCATCGTTTGCCTTTACGGCCGACAGAGTGAATGCCCTCTCGCCGCCGAACACAAAAGCCGAGGCTGGCCGCAGAGCGCAGCGCCTGCTGCACCGCAGTGCTTGTCGAGTTAATGACATTCCGTGTCTCGTATGGAACCCAATTGGAAAGGGAGCAGAACGGAACGACTGCAGACCGGCGGTGACTCGGTGCCGGGTTTCTTTCTGGCTGCCCGCTTTTGGTTTCGTTGGTCGCGATGCATTTTCAAATTTTTAGAGCTTTTGCATGTCACGTGCGATAAGATACGACCAGCTGGAGCTGAGACGCGACGGCACGTGAATAGCTACACCCCCCAAAACTACACCTCGCAGTCGCGCCCACATTCGCCATGATGATTTGCCGCCTGTTCACCGTGTTTTGATTCTATTGCGGTACCATGGCCGTGTCTTTGGTCCCGGCTGGAAATGAGCCCTTCCAGAGCAGCGCCGTGCTCACAGAGAAGCTCGCCGCCGTTCTTCCCAAAGGGTCCAAATTCGGCATCTACCACCTTTCGACGCCTCCCACCCAAACCGACGCCCTGTTCCATGCTCCCCTGGGAGAACGACCCGACCGAACCTATCGCGAATGCCACTTCCTTTCCGTTACTCTTGATGCGTGTGCACACCAAACTCCCGACCGAAATGGCCCACCCTCCCCTGATCCGACCGGCCGAGTCATCGTGTTTGCCCTCGAAGTATTCATCTTTACAACAGCTACTTCCAGCACGTTCTTCGTGTCCAAAGCCGACTCCTCTGGATACCTCCATCATGTGAAACTCCCCAAGGGGGCACAGGCGTCGATTCGTGACGTATGCTCTGCGTTCATCGGATACCTGGTCGAGCAACGAAAGCGCAAGAACATACCATCTATTGTGACCCTTTTTGCAAGGGCACAGTCACAATACCTATTTCCTCGGAGTGTAGAGAATCCAGGGAAACATGTCCTGGACGACCGGGGCCTCGTTAAGTGGTGGTGCCGTGCGTTCGACGCATTGCCGCAGAAGCAGCAATCACAGCCAGATGGCAACTGGAAAGACGTCAAGGGATACCTCATTGTCCCCGGACTGGACAGCTACGAGACGCGGGCCTTTATTCCTCGACAGGCAGGCGTTCCTACGCACTGGGCCGTGGGCCATCCGCTGGAGCAAATATCGCACTATGTCCGCGAGCGCGGTGGTGTGCCGCCGCGGTGTCTCGTCCCCCAGTATCCAGACGACCCCAAATCTCGACTCCGGGACGAGCTGGACGAAGAAGCGAAAAGGTCAGACCAGAAGAACGGGCTCTGGCAAAGCGTCAAAACCCTGGATCAGTTTTGGGAGATGATGGCGTTTCGCCAGGAATGCTCGAGTGGCAGGCTGACAGGCTTTCTCTGGATGGTTTTCAATCCGTCGCAGTCGAACGTGTCGTCAACCGAGCCGTCACAGGCTGCCAAGAAGAAGAGCAAGCCGCCAAAGAAAGCTCTCAAGGGACGTATTACCACTCGTCTGCCACGCATCAAGACACAGCAGCGCAACTATCTCGTCGATCGACCGGTGTCGACCCCATATTACTACTGGCCTTCAGAGGGCCGAGGAAAGGTCATTGTGGACGAGTCAGATTACAACCGTACAATCGAGCTCTTGTTACAGCTGGACTTTAGCACTCTGGAAAAATCCATCATCAGCTCTGCCCGGTGGATCAAAGAAGCAGGAATGGGAAGTGACTGGAGGCTGGAGATCGATGGCCAAAGGGAGGCTGTAGCGGTACGACCAGCTGGCGGTCATGTTGCCTCCGATGTGTCGGGTACTGCTTCTGCCAGCACAGCATCCAACGGTGCCGTGAGTCTGGGGAACGGAGCACCGGCTTCCGCCAACGGTGGCAGCGCCAGAAATGTCAACGTGTTGGGAACCGGTCTCATCAGGAAGAAGCGGAAGGCTGACGCTGGAGGCGTGCCAGACAAAGCGGAGACGCAGTTGTCAAACGGTGCTGCAGCACCCGTCGTGAACGTTCTCACTGCACAGCTGGTCCGGAAGAAGCCGAGGACGGCGTAACAAGCGATTTGCAATGGCGGGACATGGGGGGGGGGAGTTTAGGGTCTGTCTTGCATTTACGAGTATTAGTTCTGGAGGATTTTTGGAGTGCAAAAGGTCGGGCCGGCGTGGCGTCATCAATTTGCTTTTGTCATTGAGCTGGACACTACAATGAGTATTAATCCGTCACTTCCGCGTCTTCTGCCGCTTTGCGGCGGGCTGATCTGACTTCTGGGAGCCTTTCTTTTCCTTTTTCTCCTCGGCTTCAACGGCCGTCTTTGCCAGGCGCATCGCCTCGTTCAGCAGGCGCTTTTCGCCAATGCGGACGCGCAGGGCCGCACCAACGCGCCCTGCCATGGCCGGCCTTCCCTTGTCTTGGAGTTCTTGAAACAATACCTGATCGGCCTCTAATGTTGTTGCGTATCCCGCCAGTCTCGAGACAATGGCGTCCTCAATCGCCGACAGGACCACGAGCTTGTCGCTCTTTGTGGCGTCGGCACCGCCCTTGGGTTTGCCGCCCTTCTTCTTCAGCTTTTCCTGCCGCCGCTTGGCCAGCTTGACAAAGGCCCGAGCCTGCCGACGCAGTGCCGGCGGTAGCTCCGCTAGCACACGGCCTGACGTGGGTGTGGTCAGGAAGCCGGTCTCCTCGTCCTCGTCGAAATCGCGATCCAGCATGATGGGATCCTCCAGTTCGTCCGGGTCGAGCTCCTCAAGCTAACCTCTACGTTAGCTTTCCTGCGCGGTCAAAATGGGCTCTTCATGGGACACAAACAATTGCGGCGGCTTCGGCAGAATCCATGCCGAGCTGCGATGCCAGGGAATTCTGGACGAGCTCCCAGGGGATATCAACAGCATCAAAGTACTCGTGCTTTTCTGTCGTGTAGCCATACCGCCGCAACAGCTCGCCGTTTGATAGAGGACCGTAGTAGTTGAGAATCTCCTCTCCGGCCTTGATTGGCCGCACCGTCGTGGCAGTAAGAGCATCCACTCCGTGGTTGATATGAGCCTGGAAAACTCGGTCAGAAACGGACCCTACGGGACCAATGAGAGAACGTACGTTAAACTCGGCGTCCGCATTCAGCATGTCTGCCATGGGGACCATGCCCAGTGGAATGAGATCCTCCTTGTCCTCGACCCAGCCAGCGTTCCCGCTCTCGTCGTCACTGTCATCGCCATGACTGTCGTGGTCGTGGTCGTGGTCGTGGTCATGGTCAGCCATCTCGACATCAGAATTGCCGTCTTCATCCTCGTCTTCATCCTCGTCGTCGTCATCCTTTTCAAGGCTGAACGAGTACGCTAGTATCGTGCTACCCATGCGATGAGCCAGTGCAAAAAGCTCTTCATCTGACGCCGACTTTGTTCCCTCTGGGAAAAAGATCTTGCTGTGCTCTCTGATCACGGGCAGAACCTTGGTTCGAATCATGGTGTCTGCCTCGGATCGGCCTACACGGCCTATAACAGGGCTTGCCTGGAGCTCTTTCAGCTCGTCGGCTGTCCAGAACATGGGCGTGCTGAACTCGGACGGTAGCACATCAAAGTACGGCTTCCATGGTGACTTGTCGCCTCGAAGGTGCTCATACATCATAATGAGAATCAGAGAAGTCCACGGATCCCGCAAGTCGCTGCTGTCGTCAGAAGCATCACCACCATCATCCTTGTCCTCTCCGCCTTCAGAGACAGAGGGAATTAAAGTTGCCAATTCTGATGATGCCGAGCAAATAACAGCTTTGCGTGGAATCGTAAAGATGACAGTGTCGGCTGCAATGTCCTTTTTGGCGACTATTTGCATGGAAACAACAATGATAATTAATGTTGAGCACAGAAAACCACATATGTGCGTCCTGGATGCCTTGGTTGAGGCATCACAGAAGTCATATCAAGCTCTCACTTACCGATTCCTCTGCCAGCACCTCGATCACGTAGGTCGACGATCTCAATGTCATCGTGGAACGTGGTGCCAGGCCATGCCTTGAACCAGTCCAGAAAAGACCGCGCTGGCTTCAAATAGTCTTCGTCTGCCATTGCTTCTCTGGCACTTTGCTGTCCTGGTTAACTGAAGTCGAAGCAGCTATTTTTTGTCGACGTCAATTTTCGCCGTCATTTTTCAGTGGGGCTTTCCAGCAACTCCAACAGGGATGTGCCAGGTAGCAGCACAAGCATACCTGCACAAATCCAATAACAGCGAGTAATCTATTAAATTGAAGCTTTTTTGGTGACTAGGTTTCCAGGCAATCTGTTCTCTAAATTGACTCCAGAAGGAGAACCATATCGTGAGAGAGTGGCAGTTCGATGAACACCGGATTAATGCATAAGCAACAAACGGGGCATTCCAATGTTGAGAAACAACGTTCTAAACTCTTTGCCCATTACCATCACCTCTCAACGTAGCAGCAGTGCCACAGCACTTCCCCGACATCGATAAAAAAATGCAGCCAGGCATCCTATTTACCTGTCATCCACTGACGGGACATGTTACGCCTGTTTTGCGCGTTGCGCGAGCGCTTCGTCAGCGAGGATGGCGTGTTGCGTTTCTGAGCTCCGAGTTCTTTCGCGCTCGTATCGAGGCCGCCGACCTGCAGTTCCTACCGTTGCTGGGAGATGCAGATCTAGATGATGCAAAGCTCTTTGATCGCAGTCAGAGTGGGGAGTCTGTTGTGGGCCTCAGTCCAGAGAGAGAAGCACAGCTTCCGCAATCCATCACCGACCTGCGGCACCAGACTTTGGCGGCCCTGCCTGCAGAGTGGCACAGCGTCAAGGCGGCGTTGACAACTCTGGTCGACCAGCGTCCGGGGGAGCGTTTGCTTGTTGTCAGCGAGGCCTTTTTCTATGGGTCCATGCCGCTGAAATACGGTGCAGCTCTGCCGCCGGCCGTGGCCACCGCTCTGCTTCCGAGGACTGTGTGCATATCCATTACGGCCCCGGCCATTAGAAGCGTCGACTTGCCGCCGTTTGGGACCCCAGGGGTATTTGACCCCACCTCTGCGGGCCGGAGACAAATTGCAAAGAACTGGGACGACTGGATGGAGCGAACGGCCCCGTTGACAAATCTTTTGCAGCAAAAGATGCACGAGGCTGGTGCAGCTGCCGACAGCGGCGTGGAGAAAATCGGGTTTCTGGGCGGTTCCAACTACACGTGCCACGATGCCATCGCGCAGATTGGCATCCCAGAGTTTGAGTATCCACGCAGCGACTTTCCACCTGGATTCCGCATCGTTGGCATCGTGCCGCCGGCCGTTCCGGCCGCTCCTCCAAGCTTTTCGTGGTGGAAGGAGTTGGTGTCGAGGAAAACGGACCCTGAGAAGAACACAAAGGTCGTTGTTGTGGCCCAGGGAACGGTGGAAACAGACCCAACCGAGCTCATTTTGCCCACTGTGCAGCTTCTGGGCAGCCGCGACGACGTGCTGACCGTGGCTATACTTGGCTCGCGCGGGGCCACATTGCCGGCCAACGCAGCTCTGCCTCGCAACGCCCTCATCGCTGACTACCTCGCATACGACGCGGTCTTGCCATATGCCGACCTCTGGGTCCATAATGGTGGATACGGGGCAACAATGCATGGCATCGCCCACGGCGTGCCCATGGTGATTGCCGGTGACGGGCAGGACAAACCCGAAAACGGCAAGAGGGCCCAGTACAGCGGCCTGGGAATTGATTTGGCATGTGCACGACCGAGCCGGGAGCAGTTGGGTGCTGCCATGAATACAGTCCTCTCGGACCCGACATTCGCTGGCGTGGCAAAGTCCATGCAGAAGACGGCTACGGATATGGATTGCTTTAGGAACATGGAGAAGATGCTCATAGAACAGGCGGCACGGGATGCCTAGAAGGATGTAGACGAGAAATAGAAGTAGACGTTAAGAATTAGAAACGACGCAATGACTTTCTGTCCCAACATGAAATAAGCATACAAAAAGGCATGCAGTGCATTGTGACGACACCCAATCTGTGGCTATTCCGGTACCGGATAAAGCTCCTGTGCCCTTTCTGAATCTGCCATGACACTCCCATTTGCAATCAATCCATGGATCGAGCCGTCATGGAATTTCTGTCCAGTGTACCGTTTATAAACAACTCAACGCCAGCCATTCAGAATATGTAAATGACATCGTCTTGATGTGATTTGATGATTTGATTTATTTTAACGTCGTCGACTATGGCGTCTGCCTTTGTCCACTCAATCGAGGAGTATACGACGTGGACACGCGGGGATAGGCCCCGGAGTCCAGCACCTAGTGTCTTTCGAAGCCTTGTTACAGGCATGCCGTGTCTGCTATTCCCTCTTCATCGAGGGACGTTCAGGGTTCGGGGGTTCGTGGGGCTCTCTCGGAGCCTTGGTGGAAATACACAAAACCAGACCAGTTCCTTCACTGTTAAGTATTCACTTCGAGACTCAGGGAAACCACAAGGGGCGAAACCTAAGTAAACAGTGCTCCTCCTCCGTTATCACCCAGCTTTCCAGAGCGTTCCTCTCTTGGGTCCCTAATCCCAAAGTCGCAATCCAAACGCAGCGATGCCTGCGCGGGAGCGGTGCTCGGACTGGTAAACGTGGCCTCGTGCTGGGTCGTACGAGGACTTGTTCGGATGTGGCGATCGAAATGCGAAAAAGTCGTATCAAAGATCGTAGGAGGGAGCGTGTGATGGAACCGGCGCGAAAAAGTCAGGCGCGAACAGAGGCCAACTCCTAGAATTCCTCTGTTCTGGACGTTTTTCTGAAGTTTTGTGCGTATTTTGCCGAAAATTACGCACTGTTAGTGTTTTTGGTGCGGAGCCCACGCACCCACTAACAGTAGCAATCTCGGTAAAAAATTTTCGGGGGAGAGTTGAATGACATCGTCTTCGTCTATATTCAATGAGGGTTTGTGCATCCACGATTGTGAATGTCGCCTGCGCAAGCGTAGTACCCGGCAGGTATCTGAAGTCGTTGGCAAAATTGGTCCACAGTCTCTGCTTGAATGGGGAATACAAGAAGCCTCAGCTGCCGATGTTTTGACCCGGGCCGCTTCGTCCTGTCCCTGAGACGAGACTGCCGAGCACCCTAACTCAGTTATGTGGAGAGCGGAGGTGGACGGCGTAGAGGTGGTCCACAAAGGTAATTATAAATCTCATCTCGAAAGGGGGCCTTCTGCTTCATCCGGCCATTAGAAATGCCCGCCGCCGCTGACATTCAACGCGTTGGGAGTCCATCCGTGGCTATGAAACCACATTGTGTTGCGATGGCATCTTGGCGTTGCGAACATGGAACTGTTATCAACGAGTTGAGATTGGAGCAAAAAAATGGCATAAAGGCAGCTTGTCACAGTTGGGTTGGAAACGGTGCTCTGATCGCAAAGTGGGGAGTGTTTATGCTGGGGCCTTCTGTAACAGAGGAAAAAGAGAGGGGGGGCGACGACAAAAAATAATATGAAATTCTTCTCGAATGTTTCTTGTTCTAGGCGCGTGTGATGTGCTGTCGCAACTGCTTTCGGGTCTAGATGGGCCGTAGATCTACAGACGGCCATGACATGTTTTTCTCCCCAATGCAGCAAATGCTTGCCTCGCTGGCCTTCAGGCTAACCATTCCTTGTCGCAGATAACCACTCAGATCTGCAGCCAACCAAGTCACACCGTGCATCAGTACGGCTCTGGATGTGGGCTGTGGGCTGTCTGCGAGTTTTCGTCCTCGCCGGCACTTTGTTTTCGGCCGAGATCCGCAGAGCGCCGGGAAATTGTAAATTGTAAGCACGCAGCGGCGACCTGGTGGGCTTTGCCGCCAGCTTTGCTCTGTCTTGTTTCTAGTTTCGGATGGCACGTCTCGGATGTCAGTCCCTTTCTTGGTCGAGACATCCTCCACGGATCACCGTCTGCTGGGTTTTCCTCGTATTATGCGCAAGTACGCAAGCCTTTGCCAGCCACGGATATGGACGCGATGCCGGCGCCGTGACCCTGCGATGTTGTTATGTTGTTTCGTCCTGTCCCTGTTTCCGTGTTTCTGTCGGCCGGGTATATATCCCGAGGCCTGTCCAGTAGCAGCAATCCCGAGTCGGAGATGGCGTCTGGGCAGTGCATTGAGACGAGGGCAGGCCCAAGATGGATGCGTACACGAGCTCGACGCGAAGCAGCTGGCAGGTCCAGGCATACCACAGGAGCCTCTTGGATACGTCATTCAGCCGAGAGCGAGGGAAGACGATTTCGCGGGTGTTTTTAAAGGGAAAAACAGAGAGTAACGATGCCGCTTCGCTGGCTGAGACGGACATTTCCGACATCAAGGGCGACTTGGCCGAAGCTCCGGAGGCGGTGGTGCTTGGAAGCACCGAGCTCTACGAGAATGGAAAGCTCCGGTATATTCCTGTACGTCACAAAACCATTGCTGGTGTACTTCAGCTTTCTAATGCGTGCAGATGCCCACACCGGATCCGAAAGGTATGTCGTGAGACACGACTGGATATAGACCGTCACGCTTACATCTGAGATCCCCTGAATATGCCCAACTGGAGAAAGTGGACTGCCATTGTCGTTCTCTGCTTCTGTAAGTTCAGCCAGCAGTGTCTATCTAGATATAGACGAGCTAACTGGCATAGTCGGCTCTCTTGGTCTGGCCGCGGAGGTCGTCATCGGAGCTCTCCTTCCCGTCTTTCTGCTCGAGTACTCCGACATTGACCCGGCCACTGTCCTGTCGAACCCGGCTCTGTCTTCCGATGTGGGCAGTGCCGACCCGCTCGGCGTGCTTCCTCCCGGCGTCACCCCCAAGGTCTCGCTGCTCCAGGTGTCACTCTTGGCTACCGTGCCACAGATCGCCAACGGCGTGGCAAGCTACTTTTTGATTCCCTTGTCCACGGCTGTCGGCCGGCGTCCCGTTCTCCTGGCCACGGCGGTGGCTGCCTGGGCTGGCGGCTTCTGGGCCGGATCCAGCCAGTCGCTGACCAGCCATATTGCAGCACGCGTCGTGCACGGCCTCGGTGCCGGTGCCGTGGAGGCACTGCTGCCGCTCATCATCCAGGACATGGTATTTATTCACCAACGTGCTCGTGCCACATCTGCGGTTATCGCCAGTCAGGTACGAACCATTCTGAGATCTCTTCAGGCTGTGTGATGGACCAGCGGCTGACAGCATCGATTCTCGTTCAGGGAATCTTCATCGTTGTATTCGGCATATCGGGACCGTACTTGTCTACTCATTTTACATGGAGATGGGTCTATTGGTTGACGTCGGCCATGGGTCTTTTGGCGTGGTTCCTCATCATCGCTTTTGTCCCAGAGACTCGATGGATGCGGTCCAACGAAGAGCTGGGTATGCTGCATGTCCAACCGAGAGGGTTTGATTGAAGCTCAAGCTAATTATATACGGTGTAGCTGGTCAAAAGGTGTTTCCTTTGGAGCCAGGCGAGAGCCGCCCACGTCTCGACCCCAAGAAATACGGCCCACGCACCATACGAACGAACATTGGCGTCTTCCAGAACGGCATTGAATGGAAGAAGGCCGGGGTGTCTATTCTCGAAGCTGCCCGGACCACCTTCTTCCCCACCGTTCTGTACGTTGTCATTGCAAATGTCATATTGATGTTGGTAAACTCGGCCACATTGCAGACGACTTCATTTGCGCTTCTCTCGGCAGGGTAAGCAATCTGACAGGAAAGAAAGAAAGTAGGAAGAGCCAAGAAGCTAACTACAGTAGAATTCCCTTTGAATGGACCGGTATCTCGGTCCTGCCTTCAATTGTGGCGACAGGGATGGTGTACCTCTTCGGAGGTGTCATTGCCGACAAGATCTCTCTCAAGATCACAAAAATGAACGGCGGAAGAAGAGAACCGGAACACCTGGTTCCTAACTTTATCATCTCTTTCGTTGCGGGAATTGCAGGATGCTTTGTCTTTGGTGTTGCCGCGCAAAACAACCTGCACTGGTCCATCCTGCTTCTGGGATCCTTCTTGACGCTTTTTGGTAGCCTGACGTTGCTCACCACAAGCAGCGTCTTTATCGTCGAAAGCTACCCGCAATGGGCAGGGTAAGTGAAAACGAGCCGTATTGGGTAAATTGCCTATTTTTAGTGTCAATAGACTAATCCGTCCACAGCCCTGTTCTTGTGAATGCCTCGTCTTTGAAGGTGATTGCCACCTTCTTCCTTGCATCCAACGCCACGACATGGATCCAGGAGCTGGGGCAACTGCGCGTCTTTGTCACGTTTGCGGAAATTCTCATTGTGGTGTCGCTTGGCATTCCCATTCTCTACTTTTACGGCAAACAGCTGCGCCTGTGGACGGGAGCGAAAGTCAAAGTCAAAGACCGTGGCCTGGAAGCAGGCAAGCCGATGAAACGAGTGCCGACAAACGGCTCTGAAATCTAGAAAGCCCACATCTAGTTGGCATCCTACAGGCAAGATCCTGCAAGGACATGAAGATCCCCGCATCTTCTTCCGTTCGTTTGTTTTTATTTTTATTTCTTTTTTTAATCTCTACTGTGTCATTCTCTTCTATCACTGTCGTTCATTTGTAATTTTTCAGGGGCCTGTCTTGAGCACCTCGTGTCATATACATGGAGATATCTATTCTTTGTGTATATTTTCCAGTCATCTGCAGAGGTAGTCTTGGATTCAACAGGGGTCTGTGCTGGCTGGCATGGCTCGACCACCTGCCTAAAATAAACATTCTTTGTACATTCTTTGACGGTCATCCTGCGCCTGTGACTGAAATGCCCGCCTTCCTTGTGCGTCCTCCCTCGGGCTGATTTACAGCCCGGTTCGAGACAAAGGAGCACCACCCACTTCTTGCAGTTCCTATCCTGATTTTTGAGAATTTGTCCCCGCACACAAAGACAACGTTGCCCTTCCCCCATAGTGACGGGGAGTTGCCCACAAATGATGTTGCATTCCATTCACAACCCCAGGATTCGATGGAGTCTGTAAAATAATTTATAAAAAGATGCAGGGGCTCCAGATGAGGGTAACGCCCGTCGTGAGATGGTTACAGATCATAACGAGAAGACCACCTATCGCGGCCCCTTGGTTCCTTGATACTCACTGATCAACCATCTATACATTGCCGACTTCTGGTTCTCCTGCAAGATGCCTACCAGGACTACCCTACTCCTGGCTCTGTGCCTTTACGTCATACATTGCCTTGCCTTACCCATTGATTCTGATAGAATTGCACACCGGGATCACGGCATCTACAAAGACCGCTGTGCCCGCTCAACGCTTGTGGATGGCACAACTATGCAGCTAGAGTCATTCTGCTCTGACCTGGCTGACAATCACACAACGCATTCCTATCTCGATCTGAATCTGTGCCTGGCAGACCGGGACAACAAACTAGTCTGGGATTCAGAGTAAGCATTACGCAGCCTCGCTTGTGCCTGTGCCAACACGTCAAAAGCCAAAGATGGCTAACTCTTTGCTAGTGAAGGTGCGGCCGATTCGTGCAAGAGCTGCTTGTTAGATGCGGAACAGCCACGTCTCACATGCGATTGTGGCGAGGTTGATCTCAGTGCGTTCTACTCTCCGATTTACCTGGAAAAATGCCAGCACTGACGCATTTATAGATGACCAGCTGTACGTGGCCGACGACGGCTCCATCGGCTGCTTTGACAATGCTGGCTCCGTACAGCGACGTAGCATCGCAGCGACGCCGATCGAGAAAAGACTGTCATCATCCTGGCCCGACCACCGTTCGATGGATAGCTGCCAATCGATCTCATTGGGTCCTGTTCACGGCCGGCTTGAGGGAGAGTGCAAAGACACTTCCGGCAACTATGTCAAAAGCTTTCTTGATATGAACGTTTGCCTCGCGTACTATGGCCAACTGGTGTGGGCACCCCAGTAAGTCGTACACTACGCACACTACGCACGTTACGCACACTACGACATCGAACTGTCCTGAAAACGACGGCTTGGCTGACCTGATGGCTAGAGGAGGTGCCTTTTTCAGCAAGGAGTGCAGATCTTCTTGCAAGGTTACTGCATGGTTCGCGCTGAACTGCGATTGCGGATATGTCCAGCTGTGTATGTTTTTTGCCGTCTGTCTGACGTGGTCTGAGTGCAGGGCAAAGCTGACATTGTCGTGTGTGCAGGGGACCAAGTATTTGTCACGGACAGCGGTCTGCTGGGCTGCTTTGGCTGGACGGGCCTGAGATGGTTTCCTGGTCAGCGCCGTGACGTCGAGACGCTGCCCGAAGATACGGCAGAAAACGACTCGGCCATTGACCAGCGCCACAGTCCCGCACCGCCTTCTCCCCTGTCACCGGCCCTGCCGTCGGCCACGGCGACAGACGTACTACCTTCCACCCTGTCACCGGCCCTGCCGTCGGCCATGACGACAGAGGCATCCCACCCACCCGAACGTCGCTCTATTGGCACTTTGGAAGGAAGCTGCTATGGGCAGATCTTATTTTCCGGAGACCTATACGGCACCTTGTCGGCAGTCTGCTTCAACGCCTCTTCCGTATTTGTCGAGACCAGGATCGATCTGAACAACTGTCTTGTCCGAAGCGATAATCAGTTGCAATGGCAGGCTGGGTGAGCTTGCCGCCCCAATTTTAATATGCACATGTGCCCTTGAACTGACTCTAGCAGGGGGGGTGCCTTCCAGTCGTGCCACTGTACCGCCGGTGCTGCCTTTTTCGGCACTCAGCTGAACTGCACCGACTGTGGAAGCATTGATCTAAGTATGTGACATGACCCTCTCTTTCCCCCGGTATTGACATGTCTTTGCTGATGACCGTGCAGATAGTCTCAATCTCTGGGTGGACGACGGCGGTGCTCTCAACTGTTTCGACACTCACGGAGCTGTCACGTATCATGTATGGACCATGGACACTACGCGACTCGATTGACCGCGAGAACGCCAGAACGCCCAACCCCCGCATTCGATCCTGCGTTTCACACTAATTTGGGCTCGCGTTGGGCTGGAAAGACGGAGCGAGCCATTCATTTCCTTGTATCTTAGTTCTTATTTGATGACATGGCCTCGGTTGTCCTAGGCGTGTCTTTTGAATTCCAAGCGAAGAAATAGCAGTTCAGCTGGCCAACCTAGACTGTGCCGTGACCATCAGTGGCGCCTCAAAACAAAAATGGAATACTTGCCAGCCTTGTGAGCATCTCACCCTCCGGACAGACCCGCGTCTGGGCACCGAGGACCCGTCCTCTAATGAAACAAGCATTCTAGACCGCTCGGCAAGATGCACCGCTGTCGCCACTCCACTTGGCTATCCTGGGGCAGAGCTCGGATGGCGAGGCATATTTGGTCTCAGCCGCACCGTATTGCTCGTACCTGCGCTTCGTATATTAGCACCAGTACGAGGCCGGACTTGCGAGACTAGGGCCAACCTTGAGGGCAGGAAAACACGGGTGTGAGATTCATTTGTAGTCACCCAGGCCAGCCAAGAGACACTAAGAAAACAAGCCTTCGCCAATACCGAGCCCCAATTAGAGGCAGAGAAATGGCGGCTCAGGGCGGAACAGAGCGGAATGTCCCGCCTTATTGGATTGTCTATCGACTGTAGCACGTTTCTGAATCTACTCGTACTCGTACTCAGTTCAGCCGCACTCTCAGTGGCCCTGTCCTGTCTGTCTGTTCTCCTTTCGGCACGATGAATCTGCTTAAAAAGGCCCGACGCCCCGTTGTCTCCACGGCTGTTCTGGAGCACTCTTTCCTTCTGCTCTGTTTCTCTCAACTTACTACAAACCTCTATCAAGCCTATACCGTCCTTCGACAGCAAGCAATATGGCCCATTATGCTTATGGACCACCACCGAGTGGCTACGGCCAGCCGCCGAACAGTGGTTATCCTCCGCCTCCTTCGTCAGGGCCTGACCAGCTCTCGACAGTGATGTCCAACATGAGCATCTCGGGGGCACCGCTTCCTGCCAAGGCTCCATATGGCCAGTATGGCAACAACTCGTCTGATGCCTCTTCCCAGCGGCTTCCGTACCAGTCATATCCCCCTCCCCCTCCTCCTGGACAACCGGCCTATGCCAACACCCATCAACCTCCGAGTACAGTCCCCACTGGTGCCTCTGTTGGTCCTGCACCAGCCACCTACGGCATACCCTCTCCCCCTCCAGCAGGACAAACACAGTATGGTGCACCCCAGCAGCCGACCGGCCAACCTGTGTATAGCATGCCTCCTCCACCAGCTTCACAGCCCCAGAGCGGTGGCCCTGTCCCTTCTCAAGCAGCGTCTGCCGCTCCACAGCCACCCTATGCTTCCCCGCAGGCGGTTTCGTCACCGCAGACTACGAGTCCACTGCCACCTGCTCCAAGCCAGCCTCCCTATGCGAGCTCGACGGTGCCTGTCAGCCAGCCGCCTTGTGGACTGCCAACACCGTCCTCCCAGCCCTCGGCTGGAATAACACAGAACCAATACGGGGCTCCACAACAGATTCGTGAGGGCCCAACACCTGTTGCTCCGGCACAAGGGCCCGGGCAACCGCCTACAAGCACACAAGTCTCTGGTGTTCCTGTCACGCCAACACCCTCGTACACACCCAGCGGGCCTAAGCCTCCAGGCTCGGCTTCCACCACAGCACCAGCCAGTACGCTCGCGGCTAACCAGCGCGCTGTCGGAGGAGCCGTCCCAGGCCGCCCCCCGCAAGGCCAGCCATCGTATGGCAGAGGTGGTCCGCCCCCTCCCGGCGCTCCAGGAAACGCACCTTATGGTGCGCCTCCACCTGCTGGTCGCGGCGGCCAAACGCCCAGGCCAGGCCCGCCTGGCACTATTCCTGGCGCTCCACCGGGGCAACGAACATATGGAGCTGCAGCTCCGTACGGCCAGCCGCAGCCCGCGTACCCTCCGCCACCCGGAGGAGCCTATGGCGCCCCACCACAGCCTGGATATCCCGGCGCTGCTCCTGCTCAGGCCCCGGAGAAGAAGGGCTTTCTGAGCAAACTAACCGGTGGCCAAAAGGTGGGTGTCGGTGTCTTTGGCGGTCTTGCTGCTGGAGCGCTGGCCGTCAAAGGCGAGGAAAAGCTGGAACAGTGGATGCACGGGAAGGTGCCACATGCTGGTGGCTATGGAATGAACGCGACAAGTGGTCCAGTCGACGTCTACCAGTCAAACTCGGTGGAATATGTGAACGCGGGGCCCGCATACTACGGTGGCGGTGCTGCAGTTGTCGACAACACGACGATCGTTGAGAACACGACTGTCATCGACAATACCACAGTCGTGGATAACACAACAGTCGTGGACAACACGGCAGTTGTCGACAATACTGTGTTGGTGGATAACACGACAGTAGTCGATAACACAACCGTCGTGGACAACACGTTTGTCGAGAACGACGTGTATGCCACCACCGGCTACGGATATGCGGAAACAGACACGGTCGTTGCCACCGACACATATGCGTCGGCCGACTACACCACCGCTGGCTACAGCGCAGATGCCTATGTTGCCACGGACACGTACCAGGTGAGCCAGCCATGATGGCGTCCTTTTGTACCAACAGGCAATACTGACAGCCGGCAGGAGACGGACACATACCAGCAGACGTATGAGTACCAGGAGACCGACACGTACCAGGAGGTAGACACGTATCAGGAGACCGACACATACCAGGAGACAGACTTCAGCGTCGACTGGTAGATGGAGGAACTGCTTCAAAACATGGTTCTTTGCTTTCCGCTCACATTCATGTTCCGCAGCCCGATTTCACAGTGTCAATAAACAAGACGACTAAGCCCTACCAAACGCCGCAAACGATGCGCTCTCCATGCGTGAATACATTTGATCCCAAGCGTAGTTTGTCCTCTCACCTCTTCCGGCCGCCCCGGCCGCCGCCGCCGCCGCCGCCGCCCGGTGCTCCCATGCCCATGCCCATCTGCTTCATCATGCTCTGCATGTCCATGTTGTCGGGCATGCCGGGCATGCCGGGCATGCCGCCGCCGCCGCCGCCGCCGCCGAGCATCTTCATGAGGCTGCCCATGTCGGGCATCATGCCGCTGAGGCCGCCCGCGCCGCCGCCGCCGCCCATGCTCTGCAGCCGCTTCTGCATGGCAGCCAGCTGCTGCTGCTTGTTCGGGCCGGCCATGGCCGACTGGGCGCGCTGCATGTTCTTCATGTTGCCGCCCATCTTCTTGGCCATGCCGGCCATCATGCGCTGCTGCGTCAGCAGGTCCTCGACCTCGCGCACAAAGGTGCCGGAGCCGCGGGCCACGCGGGTCATGCGGCTGGGCTGGTCGAGGAAGATGCGGCCGTCCGAGTCGAGCTCCTTGTCCGTCATGGAGTCGCAGATGTAGATCATGCGCTTGAGCTTGAGGCTGCCCTCCTCGTCGTCCATGCCCGACATGAGGCCGCCCATGCCCGGGATCATGCCGGCCATCTTGGACAGCGGGCCCATCTTCATAATGTTCTGCAGCTGGTCGCGCAGGTCACGCACCGTAAAGATGCCCTCGGTGATGTGCTTGATCGTGTCCTTCTGGTCCAGCTTGAGCGACTGCACGTGCTCCACCAGCCCGGCCATGTCGCCCATGCCCAGCAGCTTCTGGATGAACTGCTGCGGCGCGAACCGCTCCAGGTCCAGCATGTGCTCGCCCGTGCCGAGAAACACAATGGGCGTCCGCGTCGCCGCCACGGCCGAGATGGCACCGCCGCCCTTGGCGTGGCCGTCCGTCTTGGTGATGATGATGGAGCCAAAGTGCGCCGCCTCCATAAACGCCTTGGCCTGCGCCTCCGCCTGCTGGCCAATGGTCGCGTCGAGCACCATGATGGTCTCGTCGGGCGACACCGCCTCCTGGATGTCCACCATCTCCTGGAAGAGCGCCGACTCCTGCCGGTGGCGACCCGACGTGTCCACAATGATGACCTCGAAGCGCTCCTTTTTGAACTTTTCCACGCCGTCGCGGGCCACCACGGCCGGATCCGTCTCGGTGAGCGAGCCATAGTACGGGATCTTGGCCTTGGTGGCGTTCTGCTTCAGCTGGTCAAAGGCACCGGCACGGAAGGTGTCGGCGCACACGAGACAGGCGCGAAAGCCGCGGCTCTGGTAGTGGCGCGCCAGCTTCGTACAGGACGTGGTCTTGCCCGCGCCCTGCAGACCGACAAACATGATGACATTGCTCCTGCCCTTCTTGGGCTTGAACGACTCCGCGTGCGGGTCGACCAGCTGCACCAGTTCGTCAAAGACGGCCTTTTGGATGAGGCGCTTCTTGTTCACGGCGGGGGGGAGGTCTTTGAGGTTAACGGTGCTTTTAATCGACTTGCGCAGCTGCGCGACCAGCTTGACGTTGACATCGGCTTCGACGAGGGCGTTCCCAATCTCCTTGAGCATGGAGTCAAAGGTCTGCAGCGAAGCGGTTGGTTAGTTAGCTGTGTGTGTGCGTGCCCCGCCCGCGGACTGGGGAATTCTCGTCGGCGGACGACCTGCCTTTTCGTCGATATTTGGGGCCCGTGTCAGGTCTGACACGGCCGCATTGATGCGGCGACCAAGATCCTGAAGAACCATGATGGCGCGCCAGGGTGTGAGTGCAGTCGGATGTGGCAGTCCGGACACGGTGAAAAAGATGCGATTTCGACCGTCCTCTTTGGTGGGCACGGGGCGGTGACAGGGGGCAGAATCACTAAACCTCAGCTTCCCCCGCCTAACCCCTGCGAGTGGCGAGCACACGGTATTACTAGAGCCCCACATTAATTCACCTATCATCAAACTGTCCTACAATTTCGCCTCTTTTGAGGCGCTCTTGACGGCCTCGACGTATTCCCGTACCAGCCCTTCCGCGCTCTTGTCCTGCACCAGTCCCAGAGACAGTGGAAACGAATAGTCCACGTTCCAGGCCCAGCTGCGCAGCAGAGTCTCGTATGCCTCGTTGGGCTCGTCGCGGATCAGCGCCAGCTTGTCCTGGCCGCCGACCTTGGCCAGGGCATCCATCAGGTCCTGGACGCTGGCGATGATGCCCGGGAAGTTGAGGGTGCGCATGTGCGGCGGCAGCACGTCTGCCTTCCAGGCAGCCACGCGCATGAGGTTCTCTACACATGTGTTGGGGCTGCACAGCGTAGCCTTGAAGCTGCGGTCCTTGAGCGGCAGCGGGCAGACGATGCCGTTCATGGGCTCGCGGATGATGCCCGAGAGGAAAGCGCTGGCCGCCGGCACCGGCTTGCCCGGCCGCACCGAGATGGTCGGGAACCGCACCGAGAACGCATCCAGGCAGCCGCGCCGGTGCAGGTCGTTGACCAGCAGCTCGACCATGTACTTGCAGGTGCCGTAGACACCCGTCGGCGTGGGCGTGGTCTTTTCGGTCACCACGTGTGGCAGCGGCGGCCCGTAGACGGCATTGCTCGACGCAAAGATGACGCGCACGCCCCGGCTGACCTCGGACAGGTGCAGCAGCAGCGCCCGCGTCGCGTCAAAGTTGACCCGCATCGCCAGCGACGGGTTAGCCTCCGAGGCCCCCGACATGACCCCGTGGAAGATGAAGACGGCTGTCAGCGGCTGCGCGGCGGCCACCACTTTGGCTACCGCCTTGGGGTCGCACAGGTCGGCAGCCACCGGCCGTGCGTTCTCCGGGTGCCGTGCGCCGGCAGGAATGGGGGGTGTCGCAATGTCTGTCAGCACGACGACGTTGTTCGGGTCCTCCAGCAGACGGCGCGCCAGGTAGGTGCCGACCATGCCGGCGGCGCCGGTGATGAGGTACTTCTTTTGCGCAGACATGGCGGATCAATGGTGAAAGAGCAAAGCAGGTGATGACAATGTGTTGCATCCTCACTCGACCCGTCGAATGGGCGGCGCCACATATCCAGTGACCCCGGCATCTTTTTTTTTTATTCTTTTTTTTACACTACGGTCCTGCAGGATTGGACGGTCGAAAGCCGACGTCGGGGTACAATAGCGACCACTGCCAGTGGCGGAGAACACTAATTCTACAGGCACCATAATTTTCAGCGCCTTTTCGGTGCCGTCTCCCCACTCCCCCCATGCCTGATGGACGCTATGCTTCCGGCTCAATGAAGACCCGCATTCATATGTTCACTGCCGTTTTCGTTTCTCTGCACAGTATGAGACGTCTGCGTGAAAGAGGCCGGGTTAGAAGAGGTCTGCCATTTCATGCAAAATCAAAATAGAGTTCCTCCTTGGGCTGTTAAGTTTCCAGGTGAAGGAACGTTTTCCAAGAAGAGAGGCTTCGCATTTGGTACAGTTAGTCTCTAGCACAACACTACGCGGATGCATCTTGCGGTGGTTTCTTGGCAGCCGCTGCGTCCGGGGCTGCTTCGTGGTGGAGATCGACTTCCGAGTGGCGCTGTAGTACATACCGCATTTAAGCTGCGCCGACGTCATCGTGGTCTTGCATCGACGATCCTGCGCACGGCGCAACATGTAGTAACACCTTTGCGGGCAGGAGGCAGACACGGGGATTGTGCAGCATAGGTAACATGTCACTGCCGGGTCTGGTCACCGGACAAGGTCGCAGCAATGATACGCCGACTTCCTCTCTTGCTCGCTGACAAAACTTTGGAGGCAGGAAACAAAGACATTAGCTGGTGCAATACCCATGTCTGACTGACAGTGGACTGCTCTGGATAATCTGATAATATTCAAGTGCTGTCTGGTATGCGAGCAATGCACCAGAATCCTCTGCCACTGCATGCTCACCTACATATCTACCTCGTTCTCTAAATCAAACCCGGGGAAATCCATTGGGGGCTCATTTGGTCTTGGACTCATTTTCCAATTCGACAGTCCACCGACAAACGTGGTGTGCAGTGAATACAAGTCAGGATTCGCCTTGATCTCATCCGACCATGCCAAGACATCCTCGAGATCTTGACCCGCGTCAAAGTATTTGCCACGCAAGACGTCTTTGGCAATCCCTGTGGCTAGTGCGACAGACACCATTCCGCCCAGGTAAATCGTATCGTTGTAGTATTCCAGGATGCCTTGATATGCCGGTGTACTCTCTGGAAGGGCAGAGATTGATTCTCCCGAGTACTCTGCGAAAGCCCGTCAGCATTCAACAACGCAATATGCGTGTGGGCTTTACAAACTCTTTTCCACCATGGTGGATCGGACACCTCCAGGATGCAGCGAGTAAAGGTGAATGTCATTGAATCCCTCGGCATCGACCTCCTTCTGAATGCAGCCTGTAAGGTTGATGAGGGCTGCCTTGCTAGAGCAGTAGCTTGTGCTCCAGGGAATCACCACTGTGCCAGCACGCGAGGCAATGTTGATGATACAGCCGCTGCGCTGCTCGCGAAATGTGGGCATAAGTAGCCGCATCAGGCAGTACGGCCCGTTGAAATTCACGGCAATATCATGCAAGAAGTCTCGGGGGTCTTGCTTGTACATCTATCTCATGCCATGAAATGAGCAAAGAACAGACTGGGAATGGGGCCCAAGTGAACAAACACACCGGAGACAGCATGTTTGCGCCGGCATTGTTGACCAGAATGTCGGCTCGGCCTGCAGACGTCAATACTTGTTTGACCAGTCGCTCACAACTCTCCAGCTCGGCCACGTCGCACTGAACAAAGGTCACTCCAGCCGCCCCAAACTTCCGGCAACGCTCCTCGAGCAGTGGTGGCGGCACGGTGCGGTTGTAGACAAGGAACAGGTTCGCTCCCGCGACCGCGAAGCTCTCGGCATGGCCTTGCCCAATGGAACCAGCAGCGCCTAGTCACAGGTCAGATGGTGTGGCTTCCCTTTAGAAATGCCATGGTGCAGAACCTGTTATGATGGTGACTTTCCCTTTCAGCGACCCCCTGAACTTGCTGGGGTGGATGAATGGGTACACCTCGTTGTGGATGCGGGGGCTGGGTGTCGCCATTTTCACGAGTTGGTTTTCGCAAACTGCCTCTTGTTACATAGCAGGCGCTTGCATTCCTTTCATCATCAGCGGTATGGGCCTTTATTTGTACCCCAACTTTCAAGGGCGGAGTCGGCACAAAAAGATCGACGGATCTCGGCAGATAGACAACAGCCAAGACTTGGGCCATTCTATTATCCAGAAATGCATTCATTTCAGAAAGCATCTTAGTTCAGAAGAAACTACTACAGTTTATGCCAAAGGAAGATAGACCTGAGAATAAACGAGGGAATGGCGGTATCTTGAATACACCAACAAAGTGCCACAGGCTTTCTGGTATTCTTGTAATGTATTTGCCGCTACAGTGGCTGTAAGCCGTTACTGCAAAGCACACTAAAAGTCAAGTCTAGTTTGTGTTCCCGGCATTGAGCTCCCACGGTATAACCTGCTGTTGCCAGAAGTCTGAATTGGTGGTATGGATGCTTCGATAAAGTTTTGATGGCAGGCACTCAATGCTAACGTTTGTTCCCATTCAGTACCAGCTTCAAGGTCGTATTGTTTAGAGTTCACTGTGGCTTAAAAATCGCCATGCTGCATTTTAGCATGAAAATGGCGGTGATACTGTCCTGCAGCAGGAACCTACCGGCGTGACACAGAGCGAGTTCGGGCAATAGCTAGCAGCTAGAGGCTCTCTGCGAGAAAGCTATGTACCTTGCATTGCAACCTTACTTCTCAGCCCGCTTCAACCTCATGGAAAATCGACAATTGTCAATCGAATAATTTAATAAATGCTCATTACCCGCAAATTGGTATTGCAATAATGGTCGGGTGGCCTAATGGTAAGGCGTTAGATTTCGGCTCTAAAGATTGGGGGTTCGAATCCCCTCTCGATCGGTTGCTTTTTATCATAAGATCTGCACGCGCGTGTCAACCGCGTTTAATCCTTTTTTTTTTTGCTCTTCTATCCAATCTATCCAATTAAATGAACTACAGCAAAAAACGATCCTTTTTCTTTTTTTCCTTCTCCAAGGTACGTCTCTCACTCATTAGCCCGAGTCTGGCAAGGCGCATTTATGCGCTACGAAATCGCCTACTGGGGAATAACATCGCCGATTAATGACCAGATTGCCTTCTCGGAAGAGGGTGTTAGCGATTTTATCTAAGTAAACTGAAATAGGAGACTGAAAACCTCAGAATAAAAAGGAGACAAAGTTGACACGATGATCCCGGGTCGTTTTTGCTCCTGGTCCTAACCCATTTATTGTTCCTTGCGCCTGTCCGTACCATCCATCTCGGCGAGATAAAACGAACCCCAGTTTTAAAAAGTCATGCACGAATCCTCCATGTTCCTTTACCAAGATATCCTGCTAAGAAATTGGCTGTGATACCGAATCAGCCACCATCATGACTAGGCCGAAACCCCGATGGGCTCCATCTTAGGCGAGGAAACATCGTCGACGGGTTTCTCGGTTTGATTGGAGGGTCTGTATCCGGCAATGGGGTCACAGAAGATGTAGCACACGCCGACCATACAGAACATAACCATGTAGATACCAGCGAGTGATGCGACGTCGGTGACAGGCCACGGTTGCAACATGGTGGCGGGCGTTGTTTGGGCAAGAGGGAGATGTTGGGACGAAGAGCAACGGAGGATAAAGTCGTAATCCTGTTGGGTGAGATTCTTGGTTTCTGTCAACTGGTATGGCCACGCATTGTCAGCACGGCTAATGCTAGCTCTCAGAATAGTTTGTGGCCAGCCACTTACCAGGGCAGCCGGTCTTTAGGGATGATATGTGGAAAACGCGAATTGAAGTGATGTCGTTGATTCTCGAAGCGGCATGGAATGTGTCCCAGGAAGAAGAAAATGTGCAGGCGGCAGATTTGCAGCAGATTTGTCAAGATAACAGCGAACGTGTCGGATAACCCGGAATTTCCGGGAATCGATTTCAATGTCTTACTCGCGCCTTCCGTGGGTAGAAAATAAATATTGACGATGCTTTTCTTCCAGGGAGAGAGCTGTTTTCTCGGTTCTCTCCTTCCCTGGAAAAGTCCAAGAAGCAATGGCGTTGGAGACAATGTAGAAGGCAGGACCGACGGGATTCGACCTAAAGGAAGGGCTGACCTGGAGCAACGCGCCCTGAGAGAGGACCTTCCTTTCAAGAGAGATGGCGTTGTTGTAGAAAGAATAGCTCTCGCAGTTGAAAAGTTGTCTGGTGTGTTTAGGTTTGAAAGCTACAGAAGTTGGTGACGTCACACGCCAATTTGGAAGGAACGATCTACGTATTCTTCCGACAATCTGTCGGCAATTCCGCGGCCATGTCGAGGGCGTTGCGCAAGATGCAGGTGGTGCATTGGCATCGCCACTCTGAGCAATGACCAACATTTCCACTCCAGCACCCCCCGGCCTCGCTTGCGATGACGAGCAGCCACATTTTCCCGATCTCGAAAAACTCTAATTCTCGTAGCTCAACACCCTGTCCTCGGGCCGGCACCCCTGTGTACCCGCCATAAGCCCGCACGGTCCCTCCTGGCCGAGAATTTATTTTGTCAGCAGCAAACCCCAATCAACCTCACGTCTTCTCCAGTGCATGTATTCGCCCGTTTGCTATCTTTCAGAGAAGGACATCATGGCATCTGCCCCGCTCCGTGTTGGCTACGTGCCAGAGCATTTCTCCACGCCCATCTTCTTCGCTAAGAAACACTTTGGCCTGAATGCCGAGACCATTCCATATCCTTCCGGCACCGGACATATGATCAACGCTCTGCGGGCTGGAGACATTGACGTAGGAATCGGCCTTACCGAAGGCTGGGTGGCTGGCCTGGGGAAATACGACGTGGCTGGCGACGGCGGCTACAAGATTGTTGGGACATACGTTGAAACGCCCTTATGTTTGTCCTCACTGTGGCCATGCCTCGTCTTTCATGTCTAACAATTGGGTACAGGCTGGGCCATATCGACCGGATCTAATCGTACGGACATAACCTCAATTCAGTCTCTGCACGGAAGCAAGACCGGCGTTTCACGCATAGGATCCGGCAGCTACACCATGGGCTTTGTGCTCGCAGACCAACAGGGATGGCTAAAGGATGCAACGGAGAAGCCGTACTCCGACACTGTGATTTTGAACACGTTTGAGAATCTGAGAAAGGCCGTCAACTCAGGTGAGGCGGACTTTTTCATGTGGGAGCACTTCACTTCCAAAAAATACTATGACAATGGTGAAATCAAGAGGGTTGGAGAGATATACACGCCATGGAGCAGCTGGAAAATTGTCGCGTCGACATCTCTTGTGTCGAACGGCACTACCGACAACCGTGTTGAAGACCTCTTCACCAAGCTGGACCAAGGCATTGCCCACTTCAACGCAAACCCCGAAGAGGCAGTGCAGTACATCAGCACTTCGCTAGACTACTCCAAGGAGGACGCGGAGGCGTGGCTGAAGACAGTTCGCTTCCCAAAGACAACCCGTGGCGTCAACCTGAAAACGATTGATGACTGTGTTGATGTTCTCCGCAAGGCAAATGTTCTTGTTGAGGGGAAGGGGCTTACTTCTAGCGGAATGATCGCATAGTGTTTGAGCGAACGCATGTGCTGGGCGTGGTCCGCAGAAGTACTCCGCTGTTTTATTTTTGGATTCGTCTGAGAAATGAAAGTGCACTCTCTTTCCTTAATAACGGCTACGATGTGAAGTCACATGAAGAATGATAATCACTTTGTACTTTAAAAAGAAGGCGCAGCAAACTTTCATTTCAAAAGTTCATTTCGAACACCCCCAAAATAGCGATCAAGCTTTCACGGTAGTAGTACCGATCGTGTCTGGTATGGTCTGTTGCTCCATGTCCGTTTGTCCATCGATGACTTTGGATGGCACATTATCGTCAAATAGCACAGACACCTCTTCCAGGGTGTAGCCTTTCGTCTCCACCCAGTAAAAGACGATGAACAGCAGCTCAAAGACGTCCCATGCGCCATTGATCATGTACAGCTTCCAGCCGATCACATCCATGGCGACAGGGAACGCAAAAACAGGAATGAGAAGGGTTGCACTCTGTACAACGCCCGCAAAAGCAATGCCGACGCTGCGGATCTGGTAGCTGAGCAGCTCGGGTGGATACATGAAAGAGATGGGCGTCCAGGCCAGACTATAGGAGCCCATGGCAAGAAACATCATGGCGACGTTCGCATAGATGGCTGGCGTGTATGTCGATGTGCCGTAAAACTTTGTCAGGGCGCCAATGATAAAGAGGAAAGCCATGCAGAGGCCGGTGGAGATGGCCGTCAGGGGCTTGCGGCCCACCTTGTCGGCGAGGAACGTGCCAATGATGGCAATCACGAGGCACCACGCGTTGAGGATAATGTTGATCTCGAGCTGCACCGTCGTGCTGGTGATGCCTGCATTGGTGAGCGCATCGCCAAGATAGTACGAGAAGATGTTGGAGCCGGTGAACATGGAGAAGACCGCCACCGAGAACACGATGATCATCCGCTTTCGCAGCGACGGCGTCTTGATGATCTCTTTCACGGAGGGCGTTTCCAGGTTCCGCTCAAACTCGATGGACTCGATAATCTGATCGTATTCGACTTGGATGGCCTCGCACGTGGTGTCGCCATCCGAAGTCACCTGTGCCAGGGACAGCAGCGCTTCTTCGCGTCGGCCGTGGAAGGCGTACCACCGGGGCGACTCGGGCACAAAGGGAAGCGTCATAACAGAAATGGCCGTAAATAGGATCTGGAGAAGAGAGGGCAGGCGCCAGGCCCATGTCGACTCAATAGAGGCCGTTCCGTATGTAATGCCTACGAGCAGGGTTAGCCTAGTGTCCGCTTGTATTGCGATATGGAGCTGCATCGACAGGGAGAACTCACCGGCAGAGAGTAGTGCACCAACGTAGTAAAGGTCTGTAAAAGCTCCCAGGCCAAAAGTACGCAGCTTGTTCGGGAGAGTCTCGGCCAGAAACGTTGGGCAGGCCACATACGTCCCTCCAAGGCCCAGTCCGAGAATGAACCGAGCCACCAAGAACATGGCAATGTTCTGGGCAGCGCCTTGAAGAGCCGTGCCAACCATAGCGATGACGGCAGCATAAAACATGGCTGGCTTGCGTCCGATAAAGTCTGGGACCTTGGCATACAGAATGCCACCAATGACGGCACCGACCCAGACGATGCCCGAGTTGAGCCCTGTTGTCGCAGCATCCAAGCTGAAGTAATCTGTGTACGACGGGAGAATGTTCAAAGCGTTCATCATGGACGCGTCATATCCCAGCACCTGTCCGAATTAGCAAACGGCTCTAGGACCAGTAGAACAGGAGCTGTCTTACAGATGCCGTGCTGAACGAGGTCGACAGCAGCAGTGCGTTGACAGCCAGAGACGACTTGGGGACCCATGATGGGAATTTCCGCAGAGCGAGGGTCAGTTTGCTGGGAGCCATGGCTTCAGCTATGCGAGGAAAGCGACAAAGTGGCCTTTCGTTAACAGATTCTTGATTTCGCTCAAATTTGATCTGGCAATGATGATCTAGGAGGATTTGGAGGTCGTAATGGACTCGACATATATTGTCTAAGCACGCTGTCCGTTTATCTTTTGCCGGATGAGTTTCACCGGCAAGCCACTTGCCTATCGACTTCAGCAGAAGTTCGCGATTGCAGTGTTCTGGACGATTTCAGCATGTGTTCGCCTGCCGGATGACTGCTTATCTGGGGTCCAAGGCTGTTCTGGTGGTGGTCATAGCAATATATAAAAAGGCGCGTCCTGACTTTGTCCTCTACCATGCTACGCTAAACCGGAGAATGATATGCCCCTCTCTCCCCTGCATTGCTACCTACACATTCTTAGCCTCGATTCGCCAAAGGCGACATCATACGACGGCCGAAATCTAACAGACTCACGGATATGCGCATCGCTTGTACGAGTAGTGTTGAGGCGGTCCAATTCGTAGAGACCGCAATACGCTATTTTCCCAGAGGACCGTTTCAGCCCAGCTACGAATGCCACGCTCTTAGGGCCGATCTAGCTATCTCAACAGCGTATTTACCCGTAGTACAAATGCTACGTACATAGATAAGAT
This sequence comes from Harringtonia aguacate, assembly GCA_014183095.1. Lineage (NCBI taxonomy): Eukaryota > Fungi > Ascomycota > Sordariomycetes > Ophiostomatales > Ophiostomataceae > Harringtonia > Harringtonia aguacate. The sequence goes on from JACCPH010000031.1 coordinate 75,728, forward strand.
GCCCATTCTTGGGCCAGTAATAGAACAGACTGGGCTCTTATCTGTCACATCCGCCACGCTTTTAGTAAGATACGTTCATTGATGTTCAGAGAGGACAAGCTGAACAAGCCAAAGGATGGCCAAGACTTGCCCAGACATCCACCGAATCGGGTTCAAGGCTGCGCGGCTCAGATCTGCCGTGTTCCGTCAGCTGACGTACACAGTTGACCGCAACGCTGCTGTAGATGACGAGCTCGCAGTCCCCGTATTGCAAATATTCTGCGCAAGAATTATGCTAAGGGGAATACAGCAAGACGGCTTGCAGAAGGTATCCAATGGCTCCATGACGATCCATCCGCAGGCTCTTGAATTCTTTTGGTTGCCCGCCGGGTTTCTCCTCTGCTACGAATACGTATGCAGTACCAGTCTGTGGGGTTGGAAAATGACAGTTCCAGTCTGCTTCCTCGGCACCCAGTCTGGGCAGCGTGGGGAGGATGATAAGCACAGGACGCTAGCACGGCAAGTCGGCCCGCCCAGCCATTGCTTTCTCGCTGTTCTGTACGTCGCAATCCCACAAACCCCTGCCCAGGAGACGTCATTTCCAAGCCAGGCAGCGGATCCACTGAACGCGGGCGAGTGCCAATGAGGTTAATGCTAATTATTCGCTATGCTTTAGGGCTTTCGCAGCGATAGGTTGGAATTGAAAAGAGCGAATAAATGAACGGAAGAGCGTGCGAGTAAGATAACAGTCAGGCGTGGCTGCCCGGAAGGGAAATGACAACTTTGCAGTACAGTTTCCCATTCATTATCATTCGCATGAAGTATCGGAGGAGAGATTGAAGGTAACCAAAATTTGAGATCCTACTGCAGACAGCATCTAGCCAAAACTTTCAGCGCTTCAGGAACTGCCACAACACATACCGCATCGTATGGAGCCAGTGCTCCTGGGCGAAGAAATGGCTGTTGCTTGAAGGGAAGAGCTACTCTGCTGTATGGTTGTTCTTTCCGGTGACAAAAAAAAACATCAAGGGAACATAAATTTGTCGCTTCTACTTCTCCTGGTACGCAGGACGGCCTTGGCGCCTTCCTTTGATATGCTCCATATTTCCTCAGGATAGGCAACTCAGAGCATAGATGTGTTGATGAAGGCAAAGAGGAAGCTCTACTTTGGCACCTGCTCTGACCAGGACTACCTTCCAGCCAGAACAAACACTGTATCGTCGATGCCAACGTCGGCCAACTGCTGACCCAACACAGCATGAAATGGGAGAGTACCGAGAGAGCACAGAATACGTTCACGCTTGCCAAAGCCGGTCATCTTGTGGATTGGCCCACAGAGCACAATAACCAAATGCGGCAACATCTTGTCTGGCAGTCGCGAATGACCGGCTGGGTCGGCCAGGTGCACAACAAGAAGGCTGCACTCACGTTCGTCACCCGGAGCCCTTCACCCCATGAACGACCCACTAAGCAGCGTCCGGGGGTATATGGGTGCCGTGCCGTTCTCTGACGGCAGGTTGCATTAGTGCTGACACCATGGCACTTAGAATAGCTCTCTGGGACTGGAGGGGGGGGGGGGGGGGGGGGGGGGTTGTGCAAATCCTTGGCGAGACTTTGTCAAAAAACCTTTGAGTATGATCGCTCAAAGCCCGAATGAATGGCGACGTAGTTCCTGCACCGTCGTGCTTCGCATTTACGTACAAGTTTCCCAGAAAGGGACGAAAATAAAACTGGGATTTAATACAGAAGGAAGAAACTTTCTCTTCTCCAAGTTCCTATCAAATACTGACTTTGTTACCTACGTGTTTCTTATTTCCATGTGTCTGCCTGTTTCACGTCTCTCATTTTAAGAAATCACATTCTTAACAATGATTGTAATCTGTAATGCGGAAACTCTCCCGAGAGTTGCCCAGTCTCTGCCTACATTCGCAAACTAAACCCCACAGATAAAAATACCGCTATGAGAGGTCCCCACGAGTGGCGTGTATTCGCACCTGCCTTTCTGAAAGATCTGTCCTTCTGGAAGTTGATCATTGTAATACTAATCATTGGCAAACGACACATCCGGCTTGCACAGTGCCTTGCAAGTGGCCTTGGCGACTTTTCTATGCTAGATTGCTTAAAGAGTAAGGAACATGAACTAAAGGATGTTTGCCGAAGAGGTGACTACATAGCATAGCCGATGCTCTCTCAGACAGGATGTCTTATTACGGACGCAACCAACAACTGAAAGTGGTCATTCTCGCGCAAACGGGGCGAGGAAGACAGACCACTTGTAAACCCAAACGGTTTGCCACCAGAAGAACAAGATGTGGAGTCGTGATGAAACTATAATGTGGGATCCCAGCACTTTGACATCTTCTGTGAAAGCCCGTGCCTGCTTTCAAGCCATAAAATTTGCGCACTGTACCCTTTCATATTGTCGAAGATGGCCAGCTTCGGTAGCTGCCCTTTTGCCCTTTCTTCCGGGCCCATGCTGGTTTATGAGGGTCTGCTGTTGTCCAATCCTGCATTTTCAGTGTTGTACAGGAATGGTTTTGTCCGGTTCAACGGTATATGGTTCCACCGCCAGTCAAAGATGGAAGCATAGCACATGCGATAGGAGCTGAACGCCATGATGGTGCCAATGATACCGCCAGCCACGATGTCGTACCAGTTGTGAAACTGGTCGATTGTGAGAGCGCCGCCAATGAGTGTTGCTACCAGGATGGGTGTGTAGAGCACAATCAGCTTCCACATCGGGGAGTGCTGTGTGGCGTACACTTTGAACTTTGCGTTCATGTACAGATACACAAACACAAAGCCAGCAAAGGCGGCTGTGGTGTGGCCAGACGGGAAACTGGTGAGCGAGTCGTTGATTTCGTGCGTGTTTCCTGTGCAGATGTCACGGGTGTAGTAAATAGAGCGGAAGCCGGCAGCATTGTATGGAGAGTGGCCGGACTGCTTCTTCTCGGCTATCGACACGTCCGGCTTGCACACATCCAGAAAGTGCGGACGCAGCCCTCCGATGAGCCACTTGATGATGACTTGGAAGCATATTGAAGTGCTGAGAGCGTATAAAACCCCAAAGATGGCATTGTTGGCATCCCAGAAGGATCGAATGTGCAGTTGCAGCACAAGAATGGTAACCACAGGAAGCACTGGGCCCACCAAAATGGCGAACCAGGTTGGGACGATCTCTTTGCGCAGAGGATAGGCGAACTCGGGGTACACGACGGCGCCGTCGCTATTTGTCACGGCGAAGGACCGCGAGGCAAGAGGTTTGAGCAGGTATACCTAAGAAATATTAATCAGCGTTATTCACCCGCACGAAAATCATGCAGGCGGATCTTGGAAGCCTTACCAGAAGGGCAAGGCCAGTGGTCCCGAGAATGGTGACAACATCAAGCCATGACTGGCTTAGCTAAAGCCGAAATGTTGGAATCGCCTCGGCCACCATGGCACAGTGGCTTGTCTCGGCTGTCTTTTCGGTGGCCGCAGAGTTTTCCAGTGGCGGTCGTGGGTCCGCCATCCGTTTGTTGGGCGGCGAGTACATGGCGACGAGGAGTGTGGCGTATCTATGTCTGCTTGCTTAAGTATAAAATAGAAGAGGTCGTCGAGACTGTAATTAGGCAAAAGACATAATGGATTTGTATTGTTGTAGGACGAAGGTGTAAAAAGTTGCTGAATAGCATCCAAGCAGAGGGAGCAGGGACAAAATCAAGGAGCTGCTGGTAAGTTCGAGAAGCAGGAGAGAGATGGACCAAGAGTCCTCAATCTGGATTAGTAATTATTGAATGTGCCTTCCTCGGATGTGTCTGCTATGTCGGCCCTTTGCGGTTACGTAGATTGCGTGGGAAATTCTCACCGAGAAGTGTGAAAGATCCGAAACAGGAAAGACTGCATCTTACTACCATATCCACTCTCCAAGTTCACTCTCTTCGAAAGCGCCAGAACCACAGGGCTGGAGTCTAGAGACGCAAAACTGTGCGCTCTCTGTTTGTATAAACAAGGGTCGTCGTTTGTAGACCGTCCGCGCTCTACATGACTAATGTTTCGAGAAAGCAGCTAATATAAATCGTCAAATTGTCGCCCTTGAAACTTCTCCCTATCGTCAACTTTTTTTTTTTTTTGTCTTCAAAACTTCTTCTTGTCATCTACGACGCTGTATATGAAAAAATGGACTTTCAGAGACTCCCATACAAGGTTCGGGCCATGGTATGGGATAAAATTTACGACAATGCCAAAGAGTAAAAAGGAAGACGCACGGCAGTCTCACCCAACTTGCCAGCTGTGCCGTCGTCTGTCACGAATGGCAGGCTATTTTCAAGCCACATACATTCGCCAGCTGGCTTTGTCCAACCATCTTGCATCCGGCGTCTCAGTATCAGCTGCAGTGGGAGGCCGGCACCGTTAAGCAATATCCGGCTGAACTCTCGACTCTCGACCGTCGACGAATGCACATACCGTCTCAAAGGGTGACCGTCCTCGCTAATGTGGGAGACAGCAACACAGAGGATACGCACACCCACAGCTGTGGTTCATCTACCACCTGATCGTGTCCAAGGGCTTGCTGGTGGCAGTGCCGGACACATCGACGTCGACGTCGACATCTGTGTCCAGCTATGGCTGTATAATTGTGCGGGTTAGCGATGCATGGCTGCGAGTGGGCAAGCGACCCGTGAGATTATACAATGGATGCATAATGCGATGGTATTACAATGGCCAGAATTGCAGGAATGGGCCCAGAGGTATGATGCGTCTGGGCTATCAACCGGGATCTGCTCGCAGTAAAGGATAGTGGAGACGCGGAAAAAGACGCCATACGGGACAATATGAGGCCATAGTTGACCAAGCAAATAGCATGACAAACTCGTAAGATTCTCTTGATACTGTACGATGTCGGAGCTCCATTCTTCTAGCTCGATGCCGTTCTATTTGTTCCGCAGGAATAGATAATAATCCGCCGATGGTGCGGCGATAATGTTGCCATTTGCTAGGAGTGAAAAAACACGAGACGGAAGAACGCCATGATGGCGACAACACCGCACGCTTGATTTATATTTGATTGAATTTTGCAGCCGACCTCTGAATCTATGGCTCGAGAACCAAGAAGCCTCCAAATCAAATACTCCATACCAAAACACTCAATCTGCCCAATGCCGCTGCGTATCGGGTCTGTCCCCCTGATGTCCCCTGATGTTCCCCCCGGTTATAAAAAAGCTTGTCTGACAGAATGTCCAGAGTCATCGGCGCCGGCCTGGTGGGAAGTGCCACCGTGCTGGCCTTGTCGCGTCTTCCCGACGTCGAGATCGTGGCCTATGAGAAGGCTCCCCAGGCGCGCGAGGCTGGCGCGTGGATCAGCCTCACGGTTACAGGGCAAAAGGTTCTGACGAAGCTGGTGCCGCCGGCCGAGATCAACCGTATCGTGTACCGGCCGCCCGACCGGGCTGTCTATGTGACACGGCACTGGCACACCGGGACGGTGCTGTGGCGGCGGTACTCGTCGGAAGAGCTCAAAGACGACTACGTCCAGGCTCGCACGCATCGCGAGCCGCTGCTGAACCTTCTGCTGACCCACGTGCCGTTCAACACGATCCGCTACGGCCACCGCGTGGTGGGCGTGCAGCCGGCGGCCGGCGAGGGGGAGGGGGGCGGCGTGCGACTGCAGTTTGCAGACGGGGACGCGGAGACGAGCCCGACGTTTGACCTGGTGGTGGCGGCCGACGGGCTCTACTCGGCCACGCGACGTCAGTTCTGGCCCGACCACCAGGTCGGCCGGCGGGGCACGGTGGCCTACCGGGCCGTCTTCCCCCTGTCGCGGGTGGCCAACCTGCCCGGCCGACACGACGACTCGTCGGCGTGGCGCGGCCCCGGCGGCGACGTCGTGTTCCTGTCGGAGCTGGGTCTCGGCCAGTATGGCATCGTCATCATCCGGCCGGAGACGGCCGACTATGTTGCGTCGGCCGGCCTGCAATGGGAGCACAGCATCGGCCCCGCGGGCGTCGCGCGGCTGCGGACGCTGTATGCCGACTGGGACCCGATCGTGGGGCGCGTGCTCGCCGCCATCGACGACCTGGACGCCTACCCGCTGGACACGGGGTCCTGGCTGCGGCAGCTGACGGCCAGCGACAGCCGTGTGGCATTTGTGGGCGACGCCGCCCATCCGACGGCCGGGGCCTACGGCACCGGGGCCGCCATGGGGTTCGGCGACGGCTGGGCGCTGTACCGGGCTCTCTTGGCTAGTCACAGTGACAGCAGCAGTGGCAGCAGCAGTGACAAGAGTGGGCAGCCTACGCACGCATACGACGTGGCCAAGGCTCTGCGCATCTTTGAAAAGGCCCGGCTGCCCTACCTGCTTCGCGTGGAGCAGCAGATGACGCTGGATGCCGAGAACGCCAAGTTCCTGGCGCAGGTGGCCGGCGATGACGCAGAGTGGACGCGGCAGTTTGTCGAGCGCAACCCGTCCAACCAGTGGGTGACGGAACACGACGTTGAGCTGGAGGTGCAGAAGGCGATCATGGCAGACCTGAGCAGCCAGGACGGCTCGACAAGTTAGACAGGTGGCGTCCCTGTCATATAGGGTCACAGACGTGATGCCGCCCGCTTTGATCCTGTCGACTAATCCCTGTCTGGCTCCCGGACCTGCAGGCCACGCAACACCCTCGTACGAGTGCCATGCGCTTGGATCCATCGGCTAGTGACCCAGCCTGCAGCGGAAAAAGAAAGTTACGGATGCTTGTTTCGATTTAATTAAGCTTATATACTCGTACATACATTGCCTGCACACAATTTGTCTGCTCTAGTTTCTGTTCTATTTTGTCCATCCATCCTGCTGTGTCAAATCCGGACGAGAATCCTCGGCTCTGTCAACATTCGCGCAGCAAGAAACAACAACGAGCCCACGACCAGCGACGCGCCCGCAAAGTACGCCGGCCCGTCAAAGCTGCCGTTGATGTTGAGAATGGCGCCGGCAATGGGCGGGCCCGTCAGGCCGCCACAGGCCCAGATGGCCATGGTGATGCCCATCATGGACCCGATGTACTGGGGATCCGGCGTGATCTGCGCGACAATGGCGGCCTGCAGGCTGACAATGCTGCCGATGAAGAGGCCGGAGAAGATGGAGACGCAGTAGACGCCGGCGGCCGAGTGGGTGGCGGGCCAGACGAACTGCATAATGGCGCAGAGCAGGCCGTTGAAAAAGACGACGTTGAAGCGGCCAAAGGTGTCGGCGAGCGTGCCGGAGAAGACGCGGCCAAAGAGGGAGACGGCGTTGAAGATGGCGACGGTGTAGGGGGCGATCTCGCTGTCGAGGCCGGCGGCAATGGCAAACGACGGCAGGTAGAAGAGGGGCACGTACATGCCCCAGTTGAGCAGCCAGCCGCCGGCGGCGATGAGCACGTAGACGGGGCGGCGCATGAGGCTGAAGTCCATGCGCTGGCGCGTCGGCGGCAGGCGCGTCCGCATGGTGGGCGCGGCCAGGGCCAGCAGGACGAGGATGATGAGGGCGCAGACGCGGACGGACCAGCCGAAGCTGAGGCCGACGTTGTTGAGCATGCGGTTCAGCGCAATGGGGAAGAGGACGCCGCCCAGGGCGGCGCCCGCCATGATGATGCCCTGGGCGAGCCCCTGGCGGCGCAAAAAGTAGTGGCCGATGATGGCGAGGGCGATGTTGAAGAGCAGGCCGAGGCAGATGCCGCCGAGCACGGCCTGCGCCAGAAAGAACTGGTAGTACTCCTTGCAGAAGCTCGTGAGCACCAGTGAGACCACGTAGATGACCGCCGACGGGATAAAGGCCACGGTGCCGTAGCGGTCCATGATGGGGCCGCCGATGAGGCCGCACGAGAAGTTGAGGAAGATCTGGAAGGACCCGATCCAGGAGATGTCGGATTGCGTGTAGTCCTTGAGCTGGTGGGCGACATACCACGACTGGTAGATGCTGTCACTTGTCAGTACAGGCGGTTCCTCGTATGGCATAGAAATAACACGGAAAATACGCACCCAAATCCCGTCAGATAGCCAAACGTGCAGAACATGGTGGCAGAAGCGCCGCCCACAACGATCCACGCCTGCAAGCCACCCTCAGGGTAGTCCTGACCGTCCTGCTGTCCATTGTCGCTGAGCGGACTGTCGGGTGTGGTGCTCTCCTCCTTCGGGGAGGGTGTGGGAGAGGAAGAATGGGGAACGGTTGTGTCGTTCATCTTTGCAAAAGGCCTGGCTGCGTCGAATGCTGGGTTTCTGGCTTCTTGTCCGTGGGAAAGCTACCGAGTCGCGACCACGGCAACGATTATATATATAGACATATCTATATGTGTGTCAGGTCGGCCCGTCCATGACAAATCGCTTCGTGATGCCCACTCCCCCCCTCTCCGGGGATGTCATTCGGGGGAGGCATTCCGGACTTTTCCCCAATCCAGAGCGTAGCGCCCCCAACGAGGTATAGGTGCGCTTACCTCAGCTAAAAATTGTTCATCGCCTGGGCCAGACAATCGGCCGAGCGACCCTTCCAGGAAAAAGTCCGCAACGCATTTTCGCGTGTCAACCATCGCCACCATGGAACGGAAGCGACAGAATCGGCTCTGGCTGTCATGCACCGAGTGTCGGACACGAAAAGTGAAATGTGACCGGGCAAGACCGTGTGGCCGCTGCGTGCAGGCTGGCACGGTAGATCGCTGTCGCTACAACAACCAGACGGGGATGGCAGGCCAGTCGACGTCGGGACAGCTCGTCTTTGCCGTCCAAGGCGTCGACCGACGGCTGCCGAAGGATCGCATTAGCGGGCCGTCCCACAAAGCGTCGCATAGCTCGCATCCATCTGCCGTCGCCGCCGTCACCGCCGCCGTCGTTGCGCCGTCTGCGCCGTCTGCGCCGTCTGTCCCCCCCGAGACCGGGCCGGTGACACCTCTGCAGCTGCTATGGCACGGCAGCCGTGCCGTCGACACGTTTGTCGAGCCGCTGCACGAGCGGTCCATCTCGACGCCCAAGGAGGTCGTCTTTGGCGAGAACGACGCGACGGTGTACTGGGGCCGCAGCCACGAGACCAACTTTGTCCCCCGCATCACCGATGCGGCCAAGCTGCTGCTCGAGCCGGACAAGGACGACAACGTGTCGACGCTCTACCACATTGAGCGCAGCACGCGGCCGGGCGAAACCGTGCCGGTGTGGGCCCACGACCCCGAGCTGCGCGCCCTGCTGCCCTCGCGCCAAGACACCGACCGGCTGGTCGACGTCTACATCCGCACCTTTGAGTCCTACTACAAGATCATCCACGTGCCGACCTTTCTCCGCGACTACGCCCGCCTCTGGGACGCCGACCCAGCCGTCTCGGGCTTTGGGCCCCCCAACTTCCTCGCCCAGCTGTTGAGCATCTGCGCCATCGGATCGGGGCTCGTCGCTGTAGGCCAGTCAGTCCCGGCGGTCACAGCCCGGCAGCAGATCGAGGCGGTGCGGCTCTGGCTGTTCCGGCAGGACCCCCGCCTGCAGATGACCCTCGGCCACCTGCAGGCGCACCTGCTGATGCTGGTGGCGGGCGACGTGCACTGGATCAAGATCGACCGGAGCTGGGTCTCATCCGGCATGCTGGTCCGCATCGCCGTGTCGGCCGGGTTTCACAGAGAGCCGGCCGACTTTGTGCGCATATCGCCCTTTTACGCCGAGCTGCGGCGGCGGCTGTGGTATGCCATTCTCGAGTTCGACCTGCAGGCCTCGTTTGCCAAGGGACGCACGCCGTCGATCCGAGACGAGGACTACGACTGCCGGCCGCCTTTGGCCATTGTCGCCGACGACATGCTTCGCGAAGGCGTGACCGAGGCCGACATGGACCATGCGGCGCGGTCTACCACCATCGGCACGATGGCAGCGGGTCAGCCGCCGCCGCCGCTGTACGTGTGCCTGGCCAAGTCGATCTCGCTGCGGGCGCAGATCTGCCGCCTGGTCAACGGCATCCACCTGACGACAAAGTACGAGCAGGTGCTCAAGCTGGATGCCGAGTTGATGGTGTTTCTGGCCGAGACGGCCTCCATCATCCAGGCGGAGCCGCTGGCCGGCAAGCGCATCCTGCTCAACATCCTGACCCGCCGCGCCACCATTGCCCTGCACGCGCCCTTTCTGTCGCGCACGCTGCACGACCCCCGGTACTTGTACTCGCGGCAGGTCTGCGTGGAGACGGCGACGACGGTGCTCGCCGAGGCGCTCTCGCTGCTGGACCACAGCGACGACGAGCCCGGCGCCTGTCCCTTTTTCGCCATGATCAACAACATCTGCCGCTGCGAGATTGCCAACAGCGTCTTCCTCCTCTGCCACGAGCTCCTGACGCAAGCCGTCGAGCGTCGTCGCCGGCGACAGCCCCATTCGCTGCCGTCTCATCAGTCCGGGCAGCCGCCGCAGCCGCCGCCGCCACCGCCGCAGCCGCAGCAGCAGCAAATCTGGGCCGACCTCGTCGAGAGAACCGCCGCCGCCACCGCCGCCATCTGCAAGCCCGACATTGTGAGCCAGCGCACCTGTGCCTGGATGCAGCTGTCAGCCGAGCTGTCGCGGGCCGCCGCCGGCGACGACGCCACCACGGTCATCTCCATGAAGGAGTCCATCGGGCGGAGCATCCAGGCGTACCGCGCCAGCATCCACCAGGTCGAGCCGCCGACCAGCACCATGGACCCCAACGCGGTAGGTCTACTCCTTGAAGGCGGTGCGGCGGAAGACCACTGACATGGGAGCAGCAGATCGACGACAACGATTTCTTCCGCTGGACGGGGCTTGACAACACCGTCGACGAAGACGTGAGCATCCCCTGCATTTTGACTCGCAACTTTATCTGCTATGGATAGCCAACTGACTCCTCGCTGCAGTACTTCAGTCTGTTCATGAGCATGAACAACTTTGAAGCGGCCAACCAATGGCTCTAGCCTGACGGTCCACTCTAACACCTTTGCATCCCATGACGGCCAGTGTCGACACCGTCAAGACTCGAGTCTAAATATTACCCATTATTCACACCCAAGTGAAAAGGGGCTGCCAGGAGCGACGTTGCATTCAAAGTATTCCTCCGAATAAGCATAATTTAAGGTTTATCAGACGAAGACTCCATCAACACAGCCTGCGTAGTAATAGAGCAACTTCATTGGCCATAAATACGACAGACTATTGAGCCAGCCACAGCCAACGCGGCAGAGTCCTCGAGCGCCAGGAAACGTCGACATGTCTACTGGGTGCCAACCTCGACTACGGTGCTGACTTCGACGATTTTCTGTGTACACAGTTAGCTCATCAGCACATACACACAGACACACACACCCCATCCTGGCCGCCGAGAACTTGCCGGAAACTTGCGCGGCTCTCCATCGTGGCCCGGTCCGTGGCCGCCGCGTCCCCCGCCGGGGGGGCCGCCCATGCGGGCTTTTCTGTGGTCGTCCATGGCCACGAGCGACTCGCTCACGTAGCGCACCGCGCCCGGCTCGCCGCTGCCGCCCTTCTTGACGTAGGCCACGTAGTCGGGCGCCCCGGGCATGTCGGTGTTGTCGGCGATGACGGCAGAGCCCGGGTGGAAGATCTGCAGCGCCTCGCACAGCTGCAGATCGGGCAGGTAAAACTTTTCCCAGTGGTCGATAAACACCACGTCCACGGTGCCGGGCAGCACGGTGCCCTCGGCCACCAGCTTCTTCAGCATGTCCCCGCCGGTGCCCTCGAGCACCGTGACGACGTGCTCGAGGCCGCACAGCGCGACCAGCTCGCGCGCAATGCGCGCGCACTCGGGCTCGAGCTCAAACGTGTACACGTGCACGCCGTCGTAGCCGCTGCTGCCGTTCAACTCCTTGAGGGCCACCGCCCAGCGCAGCGCCGAGTAGCCAATGTACGACCCGAACTCGACCAGGATCCGCGGCTGCGGCCGCAGCTCGCCGAGCTTCTTCCGCGCCACCTCCATCTTGGCGGGGCCGAACAGCATCGGCACCCCGTTCTCCTCCGTGTACTTTGTAATCTCCCCCGTCAGCGCCTCCGGGTTGTTGTGGAATCGCTCCGCGGGGATCGATAGGATGTGCTGGTACACGGCAGCCGTGCGCTCCGCCACCATCTTGGCCTGTTTGGCAGCAACGGGTCAGTGCTTCGCTTGTATGCATACTTGTTAGTATAGGCATTTCCCATCTTACGAATTTGTCATGGTCCTTGTGACTCGACATGTTCAAGGCTTTCTCGTCTTTGCCCTCGTGGAATGCTGACAGAAGATACGACACAGTCGTTACGCAGAAATGCTACAGAGAAAGGGATGCGGCCCTGAAGCCATTCTTCAAAGCTTTATATATACTCGTATACCCCCTCGGCCGCCAGCGCTAGCCTCGGTTTTACAAAGTGTAAGGGCAGAGTGATCGTTGCAAGCTGTGACACACAAACAAAATGCGCTGCATGCGAGCTTCCCAACCTGTCGAAATGCCCAATGTAGGACGCGCAAGCAGCCCCGCATTTCGAATGGACGAGACGGTGTACAGCATACAGGTCTAGCTACTACCTGCGGTTCCCCGAGCCATGAATGCGTGCCAAAGGGCACGTAGATTAGATTCTCGGCACACATAGCCGAGATCCACGCCTCGCCCGCTAAGGTGTGAGACGCTTCAGCATCAGCGCCGCTCCCGGCTGCCTCTCTGACGCAACAGGCCGCCGTTTCATTGAGCGAATCAATCGCGGCTTGTATATGCTCTCGTAAGATGCAAAGAAAGCTTGTCCACAGTTTCGTCACCTCGGGCATGGTGGATCCCGGCCGTCTGGCCCGCTCCGGTCGTATCGTCTGTGCAGAAAAGCCACAGCGGACAAATTCGTTATTGATAAAAGATACACAAGCCAACAACGATATAAATATTTCAATGGGCCAAGATTGCTCGCGCTTTCATGCAAAATCTTTGGTACCGCCCCTCGTACACTTCTGACTCAGCAACGCCACTAACCGATCAGCTGTCGCGCTGCCAACCCGACGTTTTTGTGGCGCCTGGAAAGTGTCGACCTCGTCCGTTTCGTCTCGTCTCTGGTTCACAAACCCGTTCTCGTTCTTGACGCCGCTACGACGTTGAAAACGGTGCTCTCTTTCCGCCCTACTCTCTTACTCTCTTCCTTCCTTTTTGGAGTTGGAAGAATAGGCGATTTAGTTAAGACTATAATAAAATTTCGTTTTTATGTAGCCGATTGGATGATGGTCTAATAAAGCAAGTGTTAAGCAACTTTATTAACTTTACATCAAAGTAAAGAGCTTTAAGCACAGTATGGTGTTAACTAAAACTGGCGGATCTATGGTTTTAACAATGTTGTCTTAACTAAGACAGAAGTAAAAGACGAACTAGTGAGGCGATACTCTTGGATGGACTGTATCCTTGGCTTTCAGAGTCTTGAAGTATGGGCGGTTGCCACTGACGAGTTTGTTGACAAGCGGTTTCTTATAGGAAAGGACCCTTAAAAGACGGCCGTTGTGTAAGTTAAATCATAGGTAGGACCGGCGTATTCTATGCTTTATTGAACTAAAAGTTGGAAGAAATCAACAAAGAAAACAGTTTTGCTCTTGTGTCCTTGTTTTTGTCTCTTATTTCCGAGCAAACAATGTTTACATGTTGTATTTAAGTTAGGCAACAAGTTGTGGTTTCTGTTTTTAATATACGTAACTAAACAATACTTATACATAATTGCTCTTGGCCAACACAACAAAACAAGCAACCAAAGAAGCATTGTTACACTCTTTATCATGTAGTTATACTTTAATCTTATTTATAATTACAAACACGTAGCTAACTAAATATGTTACACTTTATTTTAACCACAAAACTATATACAGCCATTTACCTGAACCAAGCGTTACAAGGCGCCTAGTTTGGTCAACCCGTCTTTCCACACGCCCCGGCATGTCGACGATGTGACTAATGGCAAGATATTATGGCTGGAAACGTTAAAAAAGGATCTGATGTTCCGTACAGTCGCCGTGCTCCGCCAGATGTGCAACAAAAATGAAAGGTTATCTAATCAATCGACCTCAGCCTTGTCTGCCGTCTTACCCCGAGTCATCAGTTTTGCATCGACCCACCGAGTATGAATGCGCATATTTCGCACGACTGGTAGTTCTAGTCGTAGCATTCACGGGCCAAAACGGACGACATAATGACTCCTCAAGCAGCCCAGTCCTCCGAGACTGCCGACACTGCCCAGACTGCCGTGGTTTACGAACCCTTGGACTTGACAGAATTTCAGATGCGCATTCTGCGCCTCTGTCCGGCTGCCACATACGGTGACCCCGTTGTCTGTACACTGTACACGGTCTACCTCAAGGACGGCCCCGTTTACGAAGCGCTGTCGTATGTCTGGGGCGAGCCACACATCTGCCGTCGCATCTTTTTGAACTCGCAGCTGATAGATGTGACGGCCAACCTCGAGGCAGCCCTCCGCAGACTGCGCCATTCCAATGCTGACCGACACCTCTGGGTCGACGCCTTGTGCATCAACCAGGCCGACAACGGAGAGAAGGCTTACCAGGTCAGCCACATGGCCGATATTTATGCCAGCACGTCCAACGCCCTGATCTGGCTCGGCGACTTTGCCGTCGACCCTCCGCGCCCGGCTGTTCTGCGCTCACGCGACCACCCGCCATCCAGCGCAAGCGGCAAGCCACGAGACACGATTGTCCGACCGGCGGAACCCAACAACACGTTGACCCAAGACGAGGCATCCGCGGCCTTTGCGCTGCTGGAGGTCATGGCCTGCAACCGGCATTTCAGCCACGCCCGACGTCCTCCCACGGCCGCCGAAGAGGCTGCCGCCGCCGCCTTGCGGTCGCTGGGTGCCCTGCCGTGGTGGACACGTGCATGGACCATGCAGGAAGCTGTTCTGCCCCAGCAGGCCACCGTGCACTACGGGACCCGGCAGATCGAGCTGTCGCAGTATATGCGGGCGACGGACCAAGCCGCAGAACACGTGAACCGGAGCTGCTGTCACAGCCTCAGCCTTTACAACCACCTCTCTGTCGCCAGCACCATTGAGAGCATGCGCAGAGCCCCCCGCAGCGTAGCTCTGCTCGTCCACGCGCTCTACACATTTCGCTACCGCCAGGCCTCAGATCCACGTGACAAGATCTATGCCCTCCTGGGACTGGCCGGCCGCAGCAGCAGCAGCAGCAGCAGCATCGGCGTCGACTACGCCGTGTCCACAGAAGAGGTCTACATTGACGCCGTGCGCCGTCTCGTGGTCGACACCGACAGCCTCTTCCCGCTGGCACGGACCCACGAGCCGGACCGAAACCCCAGACTGCCGTCGTGGGTGCCAGACTACGCGTCCGACACTGGCCATTTTCTGACCGACCCCGAGTCTTCCTGGCTGGACAATTGCTATGAATGCTTCGCAGCCGACGGCGGCGCCAGCGTCGTGACCCGGCCCTTGTCGACTGCGCTGTCTGGCCGCCAGGTGCTCGAGCTGCAGGCCGTGCACGTGGACCGCGTGCAGCAGACCGGCCGCGTCCTGTTCAACGTCCCGGATGCTCTCTGCATCGTGCAGGAGTGGCGGGCCATGGCCCGTCGCGTGTCGTGGGCAAGGAAGTGGAAGGGTCAGTTTTCGTATCCGTGGGGCGACAGCCGGTCGTACCGGGACGCGTTCTGGCGGCTGATGACGCTGGACTGCATCTGGTACGACGGCGGAATTACAAGACAGGCGCGGCCCGACGACGAGGCCGCTTGCACGGCCAGGTGGGGAGCCGACTTTGTGACCGGTCCCATCCATCGCCGCTTTTTCGTCACAGACAAGGGCGCGATCGGCGTTGGGGACCGCGAGCTTCGGGTCGGGGATGTGGTGTTTGTTCTGAAAGGGAGTCGCATGCCCATGGTCTTGCGGCATCGCTCAGACCAGGTGGCAGACAAGCAGGACAAGCAGGACGGCGATGCCGCCCGTGACTACAAGTACGTTGGCATCGCCTATGTGCACGGTATCATGTATGGAGAAGCCATGTCCTGGGGACGGGAGGCGGAGTGGGTACGCCTGTATTGACAGCCCATGATGGCATTGATGTTATCTCGAACATGTTCAGTGGAAGTGAAGAGCGTCACAAAATGGGCGTGCTGGAATTCCCCGCCAATATGCCAAAAATAGGGACCCCTCTTCAACAGGGCGTGATTTGACACGTGATGAACAAATTAATTCTTACGGAAGCAAAATATGCAGTTAAAAGATTGCTGGTCAAAATTTGCCCTAGCACGTGATAAATACCCGCAATTGACCACAATTACTAGCGGAACAAATTTTGTGCGCCTCCACCCATCATCGAAAAAAATAGATACTGGTGGGACGTAAAATACGTTTAAATCCCAAAACACTACCACATACACAATCACCAAACCTCAACCGGTCCGCAACCAACAAAATGCCGACTCGTTTCTCCAAGACGCGCAAGCACCGCGGCAATGTCAGCGCCGGTAAGGGCCGCGTTGGCAAGCACCGGAAGCACCCCGGTGGTCGCGGTATGGCCGGTGGCATGGTAAGGACAACCAACTTTCCTCTTCCAGACTCTGGCGTCCTTGAAGTCTGCAATCATCGAAAGCTGACACCGTATTTCTCTTCAAACAGCACCACCACCGCACGAACATCGACAAGTACCACCCAGGTTACTTCGGTAAGGTCGGCATGCGCAGATTCCACCTGCTCCGGAACCAACAATGGAACCCGGTGATCAACCTGGACAAGGTGAGTTGTGAACGCGACACAGAGAC
Organism: Harringtonia aguacate; assembly: GCA_014183095.1. Lineage (NCBI taxonomy): Eukaryota > Fungi > Ascomycota > Sordariomycetes > Ophiostomatales > Ophiostomataceae > Harringtonia > Harringtonia aguacate. The sequence goes on from JACCPH010000031.1 coordinate 92,401, forward strand.
GCTGCGTGAACCTACGACGATATCCAAGAAAATTTGTGATTGGTGTTTGCTAATTTCTCTCTTTCCGAAACAGCTCTGGTCCCTGGTCCCTGAAGATGTGCGCGAGAAGTACCTGTCCGGCGAGAAGAAGGACACCGCCCCGGTCATCGACCTCCTGCCCCTCGGCTACTCCAAGCTCCTTGGCAAGGGCCGTCTGCCCGAGATACCACTTGTCGTCCGCGCTCGTTTCGTCAGCAAGCTTGCTGAGCGCAAGCTGAAGGAGGCCGGCGCCGTTGTTGAGCTGGTCGCATAAAGGAAAGGAAAAGAAACTCTGCAGGTGGACGGGATGGTGGGTGTGTTTGTGTGTGTGTGCATGGGAATCTCACGGGACGAAGCCCGGCGACTGAACGAAAAATAAAAAATTTTCGCCGTACGGGCCACACTGCGCAGACGGGGAATCAAATGGGACTTTGGCGTTACGAGAGAGCGATAAAAGCACCAAAAAATTTCTAAACTTGAACCTCTCCAGCGAACCCGCTTTCCACGTCGCTGTCACAATCCTTTCATCAAACATTTGATGGCGTCGGCTTGCCAAATGAGATGGCAGTGCAGCATATTGTTTTAATGAAAAGAAAAAAAATCGAAACCATTCGGGCCAAGACCACAAGCACGTTGTGCTGGGCCACGGCGGTGTGTGTAGGGCATTTCAGTGCGTAGATTCAAGTTCGCCATGGCACCCGCGTATCCAAGCAAACGTTTGCCACAGACGAGGGGTAATAAGCACAAACGAAGGGGGTATTGTCCATGAAATCTAGATAACTCGCTGCATACAACAATGCCGCCTGAAACCATTCAGAAATATCCAAGCTATCGTGATGAGGTGAGAATTCGTAAAAACTTCTTCCGACTCCTCCTCGGGAAGCAACAGTCTGCGCGGCATTATTAGGCTGGCAGCGCTGTCTCCTCTCCGCAGACGCAGGTCCTAGAGATTGGCATTGCATTGCTTCACTAAAACCGGCCGTCACCACCGCCGCCGACGGCTGCCGCCGTCCACAGCCCAACCAGGCCCCACCAGCTAACCTTCCAGCCTCGCCAAAGACCTTCCATGCCCTGGCCACGGCGGTAGACGGTCTCGGCCACTCTGACCTTGTTTTTCTTCGACTTGGTCTTTACCACCGGGAGCGGCACATCCTTGCCACCTTCTTCCGCGACTATGTGGTGCATGGTTCCCAAGACGCCGCTGTACGGGCCCAGCGGCACAACCGTGTCCATGACCAGCGCAGCGTCCGCGGCCTGCATCTCCGTGTCCTCCTTCGTCTGCGGAGTCGCTTGGAGAGCCTGCACATACTCGGGTGAGCTGAGCACGGAGGCCTGTCCTCTCCGCAAAACGGTTTCCAGGGGCAGCTTGACGAACAGAGCAAACGAGGAAGAGCAGAATTTGGCCACCGAGAAGGACACCGGGCTGGCATCCCTGTCAATTGCAAACCGAGAACGCAGCACCAGCGGGGTGGAAAGAGTAAGAATGGGGTAGATGAGGGCGTGGAGGACGGTGGGCACAACCAGCGCCGGGGAGCAGGCGTAGGAGGGGAGGCTGCGAAGAATTGATATGGCTCGTCGTGGTTGGCGGCTGGTCGGGGTCACAATGAGTCTGCGCAGTTCAAGTGTTAGCACACGTCCAGTTGGTCGCGTGACCTCTGTCGAGGCCGACATAAAAATCGGACAGTCGAAAAGTCGCAGATTCATACCTCGTGCGGACAAGATCCAGGGGTGACAGAACCAGCGCAGTGGCCACGGCCGCCGACGCAGCCACAAACAGCGATGCCCATGGGTATGGAGAGGCAATGTCGATCAGACGGTCGACGTCGTCTTTCAGACCCAGGTCAGGCACGTTGAACAGCGCGCTCAGCAGGCTGCGGGACCAGTTCTCAAACAGCGACTGCAAGACTGTGTAGAGAAAGGAGGCATTGGACCCCTTCCACATACCCCAAGCTCCCTCTCGCTGCCACAGCTGTGACAAGACTTCCATGATGGAGTCTGATCGTTGCAGCAGAAGCTGGTGGGAGAGGGCTGGAACCAGTGGTGCTGGGGCCGGAGCCGATTGTGGAGGGGCAGGCGCTTTGAGCTTTTGGGATGTCGGATAGAGCGGGGAGGCAGAATTGGTTGCATATGGGGCAAAGTAGTTGGGTTCGTCTGGGTCGTCGTCGTCCGCGAACTGATCACAGAGACACATCGTCAGCAGAGCGTCGCGGGCTAGCAGGGTGATTTTTTTGCCTTTGCAAATGCGCGTACAGGGTTGTGAAAAGCACTGTCATAGACAGAGTCTTTTGGCTTGCCGACGACCTCCGCATCAGAGGCCGTCGCGGCAGTGGCAAGGGCACATGTATCCGTCTCCTGGCTGCGGACCTGCAGGAGAGTTCGCGCAACCTCAAAAGGCTGGGACATCAGCACAGACGTGTAGCGCCATAAGAGGTCGTCGACGACATCTTTCGTAGACTGCACGATCGACGGCGACGGCTCCGATATGTAGTCTGTGTAGTCGATATCCGCAAATATGTCGCGGGCTTTGTGCGTGTAGCTCGACGACGCATTTCCATGCGCAATCGGCTCGGGTTCTCCGATCGACGGAGGAATGTAGTAGGGCCTCAGGGGGTTGACCCCCTCTCGCGTGGCAGCCATGCTTCCTTTGATGTCGGCTGAGGGGAGGCGATTTAGCGTCAATGGTGATTCAGGGATTCATGGTGGGATGCACGGTAAACGTTTGAGTGCTAGGCACGCCACCGCCTTTCTAGGGTACAGGAATAAAAGTGGTACTAACAATAAATTAAAAAAAAAAAGTCGAAAATTCTGCTGTCAAATCATGTTCTCGGAGATAAGAGCATTCGGAGACGTGTAAGTAGGTAGCAAAATTCGCAGCTTGTTATTGGTCAACCTCGATTGGACGAGCTCTGATTTTGCCTGCGAAAAAAAGCGTTGGCTGCAAGCTGGACTGCAAGGGATCTGGCATCAAAGGCAAGGCACGAAGAAGACGGTCCCCGTCCGTACCGCATTCCTGGCTGGCATTTCCTGGGATCTCTCGCCCCCCCCGCCCACCGCCCACCCTTTTCGTACCCGCCTCGCCACGCCGTATATAACCCCGCCGCCCTCTCGTCTTTCTTTGGACGTATCTCTCGGCAGGCCGATCTACCCACTACCATCTCCACCATGTCGACAGCAAAGTATCTGTCCGAGACGCTCGTCCGTCTTGCTTCTCGCCAGTTCAGCCTGGCCCGGACCGCCCCGAGGCATCCGGCTTTCGTTTGTACGTCGATGTCTTTGTCCCCATCCCTCTGGACTTGCCCAAGCTAACCAGCTGCTCTTACACGCAGTGCCAAAGCGGAGGAACGTCTTCTTACCTGCCCGTGTGCGCATGTTTTCCTCGAGTCCTACGAAATTCCACGGTCACGTCCACAAGCCAAAGGAAGGAGAAGAGTATGTCTAGCTGCCTCTTTGCCTCCAGCCAAAGCCTGGCACTGCTGACATGCAAAAGGCTATGGATCACATTTATCGATAAAGATGGCGATAGCCATAAGATCGCTGTTGCGGAGGGCGACAACCTACTGGATATCGCCCAGGCGAACGACCTGGAGATGGAGGGCGCTTGCGGTGGATCCTGCGCTTGCTCGACATGCCATATTGTTGTGGATGAGGAGTACTACGACCGCATTCCTGAGCCAGACGATGACGAAAATGACATGCTCGATCTTGCCTTTGGGCTCACAGAGACGAGCCGGTTGGGGTGTCAGGTGACCATGACCAAGGAGCTGGACGGCATGACTGTCCGGCTGCCAGCAATGACGCGGAATCTGCAGGCCAGCGACTTCCAGTCACGAGAGGCTGCCAGCGGCAGCTGAACCACAGATACGTAGGAACATGGAATTCATTTTTCGGGGGCACAGGTACATCGGCGGCGGCTGCAAAAAAACAGGGAGCATCGGACTACAGAACACGGGGCATTGGCGAGCATTGTGACGACTAGATCTTGGCTCGATTGAGAGCACATGTGGATATGAAATACCCCGAATGATAGACAAAGCAAAAAAAAAAAAAAGCGAACAAACACGCAACTCATCAACAAGCACAGTTCCCTAAAAAAACGCCTAACAAAACAATGAAGCAGCCGTCTGCTGAGCCCTCTCTCTATGCGCTCCCATTTTTTGCCTCTCCGCCGCCCGATGCGATGAGATCCAAGAACCCTTTCCGGCTCATTTCTGTGACCTTGGCTCCCCGCTTGTCCATGCCCAAGAGGCCGTCCCGCTTGGCCTTTTTCTCCGCCTCCGCCGCCGTCACCTTGGCCGCGCGCACGGCGTTGAACAGCTGGACCACGCCTCTCTGCGCGAACTTCCGTAACCGCCGCTCGCTTGCCATGATCGACGCCGTGGTATCTCCGTCGTCGCCGCCCGCGTCGCCGCCCGCCCCAGCCACGTTGGTGTTGTTGGAGGCGATCAGCACATCCTTGACCCGCCCCTTTTCGAACGCAGCCCTCCGCTCCAGGCGCATCTGCTTCCTCGCCTTCTCCTCGAGCGCGGCATCGACGACGCGGCGGCTGGCCTCGCGGGCCTCGGCGCTGCGCGCCAAGACGGGGTCGGAGCGCCGTGTGCTCGACAGCTTGGTGCCCAGGATCTTGTGCAGGGATGTCGAGAACATGGTCGGGTCATTGCGCTTCGACTGCGGTCCCGCCTTGTTGGATGCCCCGCCTTCGCTGTCTGTGGAGTTCGCCGCATCGTCCGAGTCGCTGTCGAAGTCGATTTCAGACAAGTCGCCAGCTGTGTCTTTGGCTGCTACTCGTCGCTTCTTCCGAGGTGCGGTTTCAGATGGGAGGTCATCGAGCGAGTCGGAGGAGTCCTCCGCCGAGTTTTCGGAAGCCGTAGAAGCGCCATCGTCTACCACAGCATTTTCTAGGTCGTCGTCGGAGTCGAGGAGGTTCACAGCCTGGAAGTCATTGGGTCCGTCATTCTCCTCTTCCGACTCGCTGTCGCTGTGGTATGCCATTTGCTTTTTCTGCCTTTTGTTGAAACGTCCCGCCTTTTGTTTGGACAGATCCCCGCCGGGCCTCTTCCGAATAGACGAGCCTGCCATTGTTCAGGATTGTGTGTGCGATTCCAGGTTCTTTGATCCGCCGTCGATTTTGAAGGCATAAAAAAATATCAAGCCCCAGATACTTTTTAATGGGGCACATGGCAGAATTCAGTCGACCCAAGGCGGTCAGAACTCTGCCGTTACAAAGCATTCTTCTCGTCAAATTAAGTGTGCTAACTATCCCAACTACAGGCATTCGCCGCCATCTCAGTGTTCACAGAAGCTAAACGATCCCTGTTGCAATGTCAGCATTCTGCAAGGTCAATCCCGGGGAATTGACTGTCTTACCTCTTGGATCTCCTCTTCATGGTCCTGTGTCATCTGACTTCTTTTGGCCATCAAATCCTCGCGGATTTCCACTGCTTCGTCCCACCCCATTGCCGAATCAACAGAGTCAAATATTGAAGGCATCAGCTCGGGTGGTATGCTCGAGAGCTGTGTTTCTCGCACGGCCACATCGGCCCACCAGTCCTTTTGCTGCGGAGGCACGTTCGCCGTGGACAGGATGCGTCGATGCGGGTCAACCAAAAACGTGGCAAGAATCTTGCGATGGCCGGGTTTCTCGGGATCCTTCAAGCGAAAGGAGCCAACTCGGTGTTGCAGTATATTTGGAAAAGCCAGAAGCCTTCCCTGCCGAGTGACGACGGCGCCCAGATCTTGGATAGGTTTTGGTTCCTCGTCAAAGCCGAGATATGCCAGCAAGCTGTCGTGTGCGTCTTGCGCTGGGATCATGATCATGTCAAATTCGTGCAGGCTGTGGCGGAAGGCCAGTTCGCTCGACGTGATGTTTTCCTCGTCGCAGTAGTAGATGGCTGTAGCCGAGATGAGCTCGGCCAACGTTCCCTCGACGTGCCAGGAGCCTCCGGCGTACTCTGGTTTGTCGGGGGTCAGGTGGATGTTGGCCAGTTTGAAAATGACCTGCAGTCCCTGAGGGAATTGTGCCTTCAAGTTCACTCGGTCTTCCATATTCACCTTTTGGTCAAATGGGACGAACGGGCCAGGCTCGGGGAACTGGAGAATCCGATGCTGTTTCTTCCAGTCCTCATACTCTTCTGTGTAGAGGTATTCGTCGTCTTCAGGCTCGCCCGTGCTGTCTGCGTCTCCCTCTCCGTCGCCATGGAAGCCATTTCCATTGGCGCGCGGCACCGAATACTTCACACCGTCGGGAATAACATAATCATCCTCATCATCAGTGCCGTCGAGAACGAGACGTCGCCGGTCGGTATTGGACCAAGACAGGCACTCTTCCCAGAGTGGGACAGCGGCTGAGACAAACTTTTCGAGCACGCCGTACAGCGCCTTGTGATGCAACGGATGCAGGTTGTTGATGTAGCTGGTGATCGAAGCCCCCGAGTCTGTGAGTGTGACGTCGGATGGCAGCCATTGGTATGGGTCGACGCCGCTTTCATCCTCCCATGCACCCTCTGTGGTCAGCTCTCCCTTGCCCGTGTAGTCCATGCAGCGGTCAAGTGGCACAACCCCTGTGCGGAGAGCCTTCGTCTTGCCAAACACCACTGGGAACAGTGATGGGTGCAGGAGATCAAGAACCTGCTTGTCTGTGCCTGGATGCCAGTCCTTCTGACGATCCGGAACGTTCTCCAGCACGGCGACACACTTGCAGAGGTCGGCGGCAAGACCCTCGGAGATGGCCGTGTCGGATTTGACCGTGGTTGTCTCGGCATCCAGTATGTCTATGAACCCAGTTTTGGCAAACCGAGTGGCCTTGTCTCGAAGTTCGGCGACGCACTAGCTCATGGGGCGTGGGAGGTCAGCAGTCTTTCTCTCGTGCCAGTCACTGAAGATCTTACAAGATCAAACATGGCATCCGACATGTAGACGTCGTTGTTCTCCACCCTGGGCAGGGCCATGGCCTCCTCTCTCCACTTGGACACAATGCCGTCATCAAAGACCTTGCGATGCCAATCGGGCTTGTCTGTGATGGCGCCAATGAACGCGAGCATGCGTCGCTCGCGCAGTGTGACACAATGCAGATGAACTTCATTTCTCCTCAATACATGAAGGAATAGCTTGTCTTCCGGACGTTCCTCGAAGCGTGGCAATCCGAAGCCAGGAAGCTCTATGGCTCCAGGCAGCTGTGTGGCTGAATTTCCCATCATATTGATCGCTAGAATTTTGTCTGCCAGAATAAAGAGGTAAATCGACAGTGCAGCGCGTTCACGTTCTTTTATATACAGGTGCGACAGCTCTTGCCAAGGCAGACACGTCGTTGAGCGGTGGTTAGGCAACGCAAGCGCCTGCGGGGTCGCGTTTGGCACTAATTCAGACATGGTCACCAAAGCGAGCTCCAGCCGCTCGTTTCCTTGGACGCAAAGCGCTCTTTGACTCTTTGATTCCTGAAGGATGCCGCTGAACGAAAACCCACTCACTGCTTCTCCATGGCAACCTTCTGGGATTGGGTGTTTCCAACGGAAAACCCCCGCCATTTATTATGCATCAGCGATCTGACCCTGCACACGGTTAGTAGATGATCCCATCAGTCCACTTCAGCTCATAGCAAATTCAGAAATCAGCTGTCGAAGAGAGAAAACTAGTAGACAAGGCTATTGGGCACTAGCTTAGAACTGTGGGAAGAGTACAGACGATCATTGTTACCTGAGATGTGAACAAAAGGTTGCCTGATTTCACACTGGTTTTGACATCCTATGGACAGGACGGTAAGACGGCAAATAGACAGGGGAACGCATGTGGGGTAGGTGCACTGCAGTGGGCTAAACAATCAAACAAAGAGTAGTCGAGTTATGTAGAAATGCATGATGCTCTGGCAAGCATCTTTCTCCCTCCAGAAATTTGAGGAGACTTGGGTTTTAATATTTGAGCCGACGAAAGGTCACTGAGTACAAATACGATTTCATTGCGGCTTAATGGAAAAATTTTGCCAGGACTTTGACCAAAATTGAGTTCAACTTCCAGCTTACCCCTCAAAGCTTACATACTTGGAAGAATTTGTTTCTTTGTGAAGACACACTGGGAACGCTTGTACATATTGTTGCAGTTGAGGTTACGGAACAACGCCATTTTCTTCGTATTATCGCCTCTTCGTTCGGTTATTATGAAGGAGGGAGTGCATGCCAGGTCTTCCAACCAAAGACCAACATTTGTCAATGGCTTCTGTTCCAGATATGACTTTTTAATTGAAATCTATCTTTATCCGCAGACACGGCTGGGATACGGAAATGAAGCTCTAAATGTTTTCGTGGTTCGTCTAGTTAGACTTACCGCTCGGGATGAAAAACATGATGATTCTGGGGCCCTTCTCTCCAGCCTCGCCTTCCTTCCAGTCACCCAGTCCTTTGTCGACACGGTAGAAACCTCTGCGCTCAAGCTGGATGATATCGTCCTTCTTCAGGTCCTTCATGTTCTCGCCGCAAAGGACATCCTCCATAGTCGCAGTGACAGGAGTCAGGAAATCTTCCAGGTTGTCGTCCTCTTCGAGAGTGTTCTTGCTGAGGAGATAATCAAAGTCCCAAGCCTCACCCTTCAGGAGTTCCTGGCCCTTGGTAGAAAGCCACGTCACCTTCTTCTCCGTCTTCTTCACGTCGCCCGAAAGGTTCAGCTCAAAGGTGGCACTGGTGATAGGCTTTCCGTCGCTGCCACCTTCAATCGAGCGAACAAAGGCGTTGCCCCACGCCATCAGTGTAACCTCCTCGCCGACCTTCATCAACTTGACGTCGGCTTGGTCGAGGATAACATCGGAAGAGAACACGACCTTCTTCGTCCCCACATTCTTGTTCTTCGGGTGAAGCGGCTTGTCGGCCGTGAATGGCTCGGCAGGGGCATCGGACCCCAAAATCGTGACCTTTACGGGTTCCTTCTCAGTCACTACGGTGTGACGGGGTGCAACGGGGTCAATCTCCTTCTTGTTTCCTGCCCAGAATACACCCCATTCCATGGTCGTGACGGTTCGGCTCGGGCCCTCTATTTCGACAGTCAGTCCTTGGTCTTTGCAAATTTGCCTGTCCTCATATTGTACTGCACTTACGTTTCAGGATGAAGTCACGCAATGCCGGAATGGTCATGCCCCGCCGACGAACACCACGAATCCTAGTGATTCAGAGTTAGATATATCCGTAATGATATGCAATGGATTGATCTCTTTCTTACGTCGGCATTCTGGGATCATCCCAGCCCCAGACACGGCCGGTGTCGACAAGCTTCGCAAGCTTGCGCTTGGACTAAGAAACAACAGTTAGCGTTTAGAACAGTCACACCAGGACTGAAAGACGGCTGCTTACGAGGAAGGTCCGGATAAAGTTCATCCGAGCAAAGTCAAACATGTGCACCTGGCGCAGCTTCAGGGTGTTCAAGAACCACTGATACTGAGCGTTGCGATCAGAGTACCTGGCGTTGATTGTCAGTGGGAAGATACACCCGGGCGCCGAAGCTCGGCAGGAACTCACTCGGTAGAACGCATGGCGTGCGTGATGCCCTCGTAGCTATCGATCACGGGGCAAGCGAAGTCGTAGGTCGGGTACATCTTCCAGGTCGTGCCGGTTCTGTGGTGGGGCGTTTCGGTGTTCACTCTATGCACTGTTAGACAAGGGACGGGTTGGTGAAAAACCGTTGGCCTGGGGAAACCTGCCTGTAGATCACAGGGTCTCTCAGCGTCCTGTTGTTGTCGTCGAAGGAGATCTTGGCCCGAATGCAGCTCTTCCTGCCCTCTTCCGTGGCATTTTTCATTTCATCAAAAACGCGGAGAGTCTCCTCCACGCTTCGGTCACGACGTTTCGACGCAATGCCGTTGTAGCGCTCATTTCTCATGGTCTCCTGGTCGGTGTCGTCGGCGTAGGCAAAGCCTCCCTTGATCATCTTCAACGCCATTTCGTAGAGGTAGTCGAAGTAATCGGACGTGTAAGACAGGGTATCAGGCTTGATGCCCATGAGCCGCAGATCTTCGATGATGGCATCTTGGAATTCCTCCTTCTCCTTTGACGGGTTGGTGTCGTCCAGTCGCAGCTTGAGGACGCCGCCCTCGTGGCTTCGGGCAAAGTAGTCGCTCAGGAGAGCTGCCTTTGCGTGGCCGATATGAAGGTAGCCGCTAGCAGCAGAATAGGGTCAGCAAGAAGATGAAACACAGTTGGGCAGTTGGGTGTCTGGCAGCTTACGATGGTTCGGGAAGGAACCGAGTAATGACGCCTTTAGAAGCATCCTTCAGGACGAGGTTGTAGCTGCCACCAGCCTTGCTGGCAGCCGCAACCTTGGCGTGCTGCGCAGCACGGGCAGCCTTGACGCCGGCCTGAATCTCGGGGTGGTTTTCCTCGACAAAGACAAACCAGCGCTTCAGATTGACAAAACTTCCACGCCGAATGAAAGAGATGGAAACACGATTGTCGGCCAGAGCTACCCAGATCTTCGAGTCGACATCGCTAAGGGTGTAGCCTTCGAGGTACGTCCGCACGGTCAGGTGCTTGTCGAGCGCGGCCAGGTACGGCTCAATGGAGCGGAAGTCCCCGGTGAGCTTCTCCGGGAGCGCCTTCAGTTCCTCGGCCTTCATCTTTTTTTTTCTGATCCTGCCTTGTGGTTGTGAGGGAAACAAAGGTCTATGACTCTTACTGTAAACGTTAGGGATCGCGGGGTCGTCCAGCATACCACTAATATGGGTGGGTTGGTGGGCTAGAAATTTTTACCGATAAGATAACGGGTCTTGGCCTGAAAACCCAGGCACGGCAACAGCCGAGAAATTTCGAAGCTTTGAGCAGCTTGTGGTAATTGTCGACCCGTCACGGTCAGCAGCAACATACATCCAGTCAAAATGGCGCTGAAACGCCAATGCCTCGTTTCTCTGGCCGATTCGGCTTTTATGCCGGTAGTAAGGCCACGAGGAGCGGCTGTTCCGCGGTTTCTCGCCCTGCCGCACGCCTCCCAAATGCGACAGGCTTCGAAGAAGCCCGAAAAGAAGAAGGCCAAGTACAAGGCCTTCCGAGTCCACGACAAGACCAAGCTTGAGCAGTTCTCCTTGTGTGATGCCTTAAGGTGAGACACAAAAACTACTGCGGCTGCCGTTTGCCGGAAATTGACCGTGGTGGATTGTGACAGATACCTTCGCGCATTCGAAGTTGGCCGCCCCCCAGCCAGCGTAACATACGACATTGCCCTGAAACTGCAGACCAACAAGGACGGCGCCGTTCTACGCGATCGCATTCGGTTACCGCACCCCTGCAATTCCGACTTCCGGATCGCCGTCGTGTGCAAGGAGGGCGGCAAAGTGGCAGCGGAGGCACGTGCCGACGGCGCCGTGGCCGTGGGCGAGGAGTCCTTGATCGCTGCGATCAAGAGTGGCGAAATCAACTTCAACCGGTTGATCTGCCACATTGATTCTGCGCAGGTGCTTATGAAGGCTGGACTTGGTCCCGTGCTGGGCCCCCGCGGCCTCATGCCCAATCTGAAGAACAAGTCGATCACCGACGACGTCCGTGGCCAGATGCGCGAGATGGCCGGCACCGAAAACTACCGCGAACGTGCAGGTGTCGTGCGCATGGCCATTGGCCAGCTGGGCTTCACGCCGCAGATGGTGGCCGACAACATCAAGGCGTTCATAACCAAGGTCAAGGCAGACATTCGCAAGGTCGAGCACACCACGCCCAAAATGGTCGACGAGGTGGTTCTGAGCTCGACAAACGGGCCTGGATTTAGCCTCAGTGGCGCATTCAGTCCGTCGGACGAGAATATCACGCCTGCTCATCTGTCGACAGTGATGTGAAGACGAGACGGCGGGCGCGTGTATATATATCTATATGCAACAAGACTGGGGTGCCTGGGAAGCTGTATGATATCATGGATGTCCAGATGCACTGGTGTAGCATAACGAAATTCTACTTGACAAAGAAACGATCATTGTGTAATTCGTGATGCTGGCAAACAGATTCCTCGCCCGCGGCCGAAGAAAGCCACACTGCTTTTCGAATTGATCTCTTAACTCCTGTATGGAAGAACATGCCTCTTTTATCTTTTTCCTTGGTCATTATTTCCCCTTGAGAAGCTGAATGATTTCGCTCTCGCTGTCAAGCACGCGGTAGATAGCCAGTAACCTCAGTAGCCGCGACTGTCCCGCCTGACCATTGCCTACTCTTCGCACTTCCTTTACGGCCGTGTTGAGATCCATGAGAAGGGTGCTCCGGCACTTTGCTAACCGTTCGTCGACCTTCTTTACAAAGGGTATCCGGTGGCCGATCGAGTCGGCACGGCGGGTCGCCAGGACCAGCCCGCGAGCCAGGTCCATCAGTTTCGTCGGGTTGCTGCTGACATAGGGCCCATTCCCCTCGCCGAGCACATCGTCATCGACGTCTTCTTCGTCCGTGTCTTCCACGTTCCAGACGTCGCCAGGGACATCTGCGGCTCCATCCGCGTCCTTTTTGCCGTCATGTGTGCTTGCTGCACTGGCGATGGCAAGCCTGTCCTCAAGCAGGGATACCCTCTCGTCCAGCTCCAGGAGCTGCCGGCCCAGCTCGATAGAAGACCGTATTTCGCCATAGTCTCGGCAGGCATCGCTGACCGCCACCTTGCGCTCCTTGACGTGGGCCTGGACGTCTTCGATGGATCGGCGGAAGCCAAACAGAGCGACGCGCACGTCCTCTACCTTGTCGTCTCCGCCCCTGAGCTCGTCTCCCAGGCCGAGAAAGCTCGTGTAGTTTGCGTTGACCAGCTCGAGCAGCTCGGCACTGATGGCACTGCTGCGTTCGCGCAGCTCGGTCCGCAGGTCCTCTAGCGTCTGGTGCCGCTGTTCAGAGGTGCTGCCGTCCTCGGAGGGGAAGAGGGACGAAAGGTAGGCGGTGGGGTCGAACTCGGGGGTGAGAAAGTCCTTGCGCGACAAGGCGGTCGGAAAGGGTAGCGCCTCGTCATCGTCATCGCTTTCCGAGGACGATGCAGAGGGCAAGTGGAAGTTCGAGTAGGGGGAGTAAGGCGTGAATGAAGTGTCTTCCCGGCGAGACACGCTGGACAGCGGCGGTGGCGCCATATCGGCAATTGTTATAGGGACGAGCTGAGATGTGGCAGCACGTCAATACCAACCCTCGGGATGCCCAAAGAAGGACATGTCGTGGCACTCGCGCTTGCTGATGGCGATACGGATAAGGACAGCGGTATACGAATACGTGTGCGGCATTAGCCAGCCAATCACGTGCACTTCAGTTGACATGTAATAATGAGCTGTCTCTTGAGAGGAGAACGCCAAAAAGAAGTCGTCCGACAGATGGCGTGTTGGAGCCTTAATTAGAGCGATGTTCTACTTTCATTCCTTTTTTATGTGCCTATGGAGCATGCGTAAAGTGCCTTGCGCTCGATGTCCAATGGTAGTTTTCGTATATTTGGGGGTGGTGTACTGTCGACCACAGCGCGCTTATGTTTGTGTGGCAAGCTACTGGCTCCCCCACCGACAAATCAAGGCTACTGAAAACGGTGTTGGCACAGCGGTAATAATGCCTTTCAGAAGATAGGTAGTTGCCCCAGGCGTCACGCCCAAGTCGTGGTAGATTGATAATCTTGCATGATCCCTCTTGCTACGATCGACGAGCGTGTGGCGATAGCCGGCCACAGTTTTGAACGGTAATCTTATTTGTCTTATTCTTAGAAACGTTTATTTGTTGCCATTGAGTCGCTGTGCCTCCAGATCGCGTCCGTGTTTCATTTCAATGGCCGATGATGGCGGGCGAACATACGGAGGCAGCCACCTCGTCAGCCAATTCGAAGGCGAGAAACGGCACTGGACAATCAATCTGAGCTTCCCCAGGTCCAACCACCACAGCCTGTAGGGCCAAACAACTGCTCACAATGATGGGTCGTCCCTAGAGTCCGACGGAAACCGAACCTAGGCTCGGATTTACCCCTACACGCGTGCCTTCTTATCCGGCTGGGCAATCGCCACCTCCGAGGTCGCCGCCCGCCGATCGTCAGAATGCCTGCCCGCGGCTGTGCAAGCAATGCAAAGTGTAGGAGCGCACGCGTTGGTATGAGGTGTTTTCCCTGCTCGTGGCCCCCACATGGCCGATACCGGCCACCTGCCTCCCCATCATGTCTATGCCTTGAACAGGGCCACGAAAAGGTTGGGGGGACTTGGCGGGGTCTGGGCCACACGGAGCAGTTTGAAAACTCTGCCACGAGACGAGTCTCTCTTTGCCATGTCAATTCCGCTGACGCTGGTTTTGGTCAGACGAAATTCAACAGGTTACCTGTGGCCCCGCGGCGGACCAATCAGCGCATCGCGTGGCATCTCCTGACAAGGAAGGGATTGGTGTTCCGAAATGCAAAAGTGGCGCGATTACGACGGGCCAGACAGAATGTGGCTAGGCTCGGAGAACAAAGTACAATTATCTTATCAATCGCATCTGTGGGGCACGACACACAATTCATTTCCCCTCGGTCCAACGAGCAAATCACGCGCTGGTCGTCTCGCGGGTCCCCCACTGGCCCCAGTAAAGTCGCACGCATTGGGGCAAAGAAGACGACAGGCGCGGCTACGGCAGCGTGGAAGACGGCCACAAACAGCAATAAACCAGAGAGTCTGCGGAAGCCAGATCTGCAGGTGGTGAAAATTTCTTCCGTCACCTTCTCTTGACTTGCCCTCCTGTGCTTGGCGGCCGTGGACCATCCTGCACTGATCCCTGCGTTTCTGATCGCCCAGCAAGACGCCATTTGGTGGGTCTCTCTTGCCGAGTCAGCCGTCCTCGCGGCTCACGTATACGAACGCTGTTTTCCCGGGCAATCGGCACTCTGTCCTGTTTTTTGTCCCTTACGTTCAGCTCCCGACGGCACACTCTTCAGCCAGGACCCTCTTGAAGCCTTTCTCGTGTTCGGGAAATATGTTCACGGTATCGGTGCATTGCCCATTCTTCTGACACATATTCTTTGATCGGAAATAGACATCTGGGAGCGACCAAAGTCGACTACTCGGCTTGGCTTGGCGGGGCTACCATCGACATTCAAAATCCACCGCTACTTTTCCTGTTAGCACGCAAAATTGGCGCACCAAAATTGGTAGGCTGCCCTCTAAAACCCAAGTGCGATTCCGGCCGCATAGAGGGAAGGAGGGTCAAAAAATACTTAATAATGGCAGGACAATCCCTTCTTGCATATTGCCGCACTTCCATCACACCGAAGCCTCACAGAGCGCACAACGAACAGCTCAATTCCACCACGCCGCGGTCCCGTGCAGAGCACTACCGCTCATTTCTTTCTGTCTAGTCTGTCGCGTAGACTTGCAGAATTTTCATTTGGGATGCTGGCAGTCATGGCCTCAACGCCGACCTCATCGCATTCCATGAAGTCGCCTGCTGATACAGGGGTCCTGGCAAAGGCCTCCTCCGCCTTCAGCAGCAAGAGCAGCACGCCGCTGTCGCCTGCGTCGCCTCAATCCTCTCACGACTCGCCGCAGCCAAGCGCTGTCACATCCATCTCATCGTCATCACTGTCTGCACACTCGCCGGCGGGCGTGGCCATCAAACCCCACCTGGCCATCAAGCCTGTGGCCCCTGCGTTGACGGCACGGCCAATCCATCAGAAGGTTATCGCCGCGGGCTCTCCGGGCGTTAACGTTATGTCGATGACATCGGTGGTGTCACCGATGCCGCAGTCCCCGGCCGGGCAGAGCCCAGTCTCCGCAGGAAAGCCGCCCATGTCCATCACCAGCAAAGAGTGGGTCATTCCTCCCCGGCCCAAGCCGGGCCGGAAGCCAGCCACGGACACGCCGCCGACCAAGCGCAAGGCGCAGAACCGGGCTGCGCAGAGGGCCTTCCGTGAGCGGAGAGCAGCCCGTGTCGGCGAGCTGGAAGACCAGCTGGATGAGCAGAAGGCCGAGCACGAACGGGAACAGCGGGAGTCTCAGGACAAAATTCGAAGCCTCGAGACGGAAGTGCAGGTTCTCCGAAGCCGCTGTCAGATGCTGGAGAACCTGCTGGAAAAGGAAAAGTCGAACCAGTCTTGGGCGGGCGCAAACCTGCTCGCCAGGGACCGGAGGGACAGCTCATCACACCTGTCTGCGCGCAGCGACAGCATGACCCGCAGCTCGTCAATACACCAGCAGCAGGCACACAGCCACATTCACTCGCCGGTGCCGCAGAAGCCTCTCAGCAGCCAGGCAAGAGGTAGCACATCGAGCATGATCTCATCGTCGTCCGGCCGCCGCTCCTCAGCGCAGCCGTTCTCCATCTCCCAGATTATCTCGCCACCCGAAGAAGACGAGGACCTCACCTGCGGCTCCTGCGACCCTTCTGGCCCCTGTGCTTGCGCCGACGAGGTGATTGCAGCGACTGCTGCCCTGGATTGCGGCAAGTGCAGTCTGGGCACAAAGTGCGTCTGTCTGGAGGAGAGCTTGAAGGCCTTCAGCGAGAGCAACCCTGGTGCTTCAGGGGATCTCAACGAGCTAAAGAGACCACTTCCACCTTCGTCGCTCTCGGCCTTGGCCCCGGACGAAAAAAAAGTTCGATACGACAGCCGCCATGGCAGCAACACCGAGATTGATTTTACGCAAACGTTCTCTCGGCCGAAGCAGAGCTCAACACGCACGCCCTTGCCGTCCATGCAGCCCCGCCAGCAGCAGCAGCCGCGTCAGCAGCAGCAGCAATCACAGCCAGGTCAACGAGTGGAAATACTGCTGAAGGACAAGTGCGGATTCTGCTCGGACGGAACCTACTGTGTATGTGCCGACACGATGCCAGGCGTGGCCATGACTGAGAGCCTGGAGTTGCCGACAGGCGCCGTGATTGCGCAGCAGAAGACGCCACCGCCGTCCGAAAACGACGCCATGCCATCACCGCTCGAAGTGACGGCAACAGGCGCCATCAAGCTGTCGAGCTCCCTGCGGCGGCAGAAGAACGCCGCCCTGTCTCGGGATGCTCCCTCGTCGACACGATCATCTTGTGGGCCTGGTGGCCCTGGAACATGTGCGCAGTGTCTGTCCGACCCGGTTTCCGGGCTGTTCTGTCGCTCACTCGCAGCCAGCTTCCAGCGCCAGGGCAACGGCGAAAGTGCCGGAGGTTGCTGTGGCGGCGGCGGTCCCGGCGGCTGCTGCAAGAACAAGCAAGGAGCCGCGGCTCTTAGCACAGAATCAAGAGACCCCGCCAAGAACGCTGGCCCAAACATCAGCTTGTCCTGTGCCGAAGCATACAAGACACTAGCCAGCCATCGGCACTTTGACGAGGCGACCGACGAGATCAGCACGTGGCTTCCTAAGCTGCGGGCCGTACCACGGCAAGACGTTGCCTCCAAGCCGACGGAGCGTCACCCCATGGAAGTCGAGGCAGCCAGCATCATGAGCGTACTGAAGGGCTTCGACGTGCGGTTCGGAAAATGAGCCGGGCACCGGTTTATGTCATGATGGGTATGAGTCTACATAATGGTTATGTATGGTGTTTGATTTCCCCCCTTTTCTTTCTTTTTCTTGTTTTTCCTCTTTGACATGTAAAAAACTCCGTGCTTTGGGTGCCTGATGGGCATGTATTTGTATTTTTTTTTCCCTCCATTGGCATCAGGGGCGCATCTTGGGCGGGTCGGCATCACGGCGTTATGGGGGACATGAAAACAAAAGCCTTGTCTTTGCCTTGCAATCAATCATGATGGAACATGAGCACGAGACTGGCTTTTTGCGGTATCAGCTGTGATTCGATCGTTACCCAAGGTTTTACGCCTCACTCCCCATTCTTGTCATGTTTAGTCAGGAAACGGCATCAAAAGCCACCACAGGGGGGCAATATCGGTATGTTTATATAAGTCGAGCTTCTGCTTGAAAATAACAAAGAATGCAAGCTGGTATATTCGTTCGGGTTCTGCAGATCTTCCCATGTAGCAAAAGGCGGTGTTCTTCCCTGGCAGTATAATAACGGCTTAGAGCACTTCCAAGATGCATCGCAGTATGGCAACGTTGTATTTCCATTCTGACGTGCAGAACAACTGCGAGCACACGAACCTGTCTGAAGGGGGGGGGGCGGTCGAAGAAGCTTTCATGACGCAGCTGCTCCCGTTTCGCGGTGTCTAGCGTCCGGAGGCCAATCTTCAGGCGACAAATGAGCGACGCCGGGCATGACAAGCATTTTCCTGCCAGCACAGAAAACGCGCAGCAAAGTCAGCTTAGTGTGGCGGCGGCCAGCTTCGCTCTACTCATAGCTGCTTTGCTGGCAGCCCTAGCAGAGACCCAGTGGTGCAACAAGAAAGAAATCTCCTGGGGCTGTGACGCACAGGACCCAGGAGGGGACCCAGGAGGGGACCCAGGAGGGGACCCATGAGGGCAACGTGTGACCAGCCAGCTGGCCGGAAGCTGTCCTACGGGCAGGCCAGGAGCGGGCAACGCATCATCCCATCTGAATCTGCGCAGGTGCGGGCGGGCTTGTGCGGGTTTGTGCGGGCTTGTGCGTGTCTAGGGTCTGATGGCCAGCGGTCGCAGCGGTGGCCACTGATTGGGGCCCGCTATGTGCTGGCAAGCCGCAGACCGGTGAGGCGTGGAGCGCTCGGATTGGCCAGGCAATAGCGAAGCGGGGGGGAGGAGAGGGAAGGGGGGGGAGAAGAGGAGCTGAGGACGGACGGAAGACGTGAGTGAGAATAGGAACGAAGCAGAGGTATTGGTGTATAAGATAGGGTGCTCTTGCCACTGACCCTTCTTGGCTGCCGGGTTTCATTGGGATCTTGCCTAGTTTTTCTTTTGCCACAGTTTCGCCGGAAGCGTAGAGCATCCTGGAAGCAAAGATGCGATTGGGCTGACAGGCAGAGCTCCCAGCTAGCCTGGCGAGCAAATGGGGAGGAGCAGGCAAGGGGCGGTACAAATGCGCCCGTGCATCTTCCCATGTACCAGACCATGTACGAGTACCAGGCCATGTACCAGACCAGCGTACCAAGTGCCAGTGCGCCAGTGCGCCAATGCGCCAATACTCGTACGCCCTTCGCCAATACGCCCATACTCGTACGCCAGTGCGCCAGTAATACACCAACCAGCCAGCCCACTGCCAGCGAGCGTTGGTGACTTGGCGCCACTGTACCACGTTGCCCATGTTCCACGTGCCACCAAGAACCGCCGCCGGCCTCGTCTTCGCTGTGCGTGGTTGGCTGTGGGCCGCTGCTAGGACCTTGTCCCTCCCGAGCAGTGCCAAATTGTCAGGTATTACAGCGGGTTATTGCCTGGCGGGCTTGGCTTGGGCTGCTCCAGCCGCCGCCCCGTAGCGCATGCTGAAACGAAAAGTGGGCATCAACGGCAGGGCGGCCGCCAGCCACTTACCCCACGTCGTCGGTTTGGATGGCCAGGTCCACGTCGTGCTGGCTGGCCCGGATGCTCCCTCGTCAGCGAAATAAGGGCCGCCCGTCCAACGCATCAATGCTGGCCGGTCTCTTCCCGTCGGCGCTGCCTCCTTCCAAATAGAAAACAAGAATTCGCTGCCACCCTTTCTTTCGCACCGCCTGCGTTTTTCCTGCCTGCTCTCTCTCTCTCTCTCTCTCTCTCTCTTTCTCTTTTCTTTTCCTTTCCCCTTCCCTTCCTCCTCTCTCTCCCTCTCTCTCTCCTCCTCGACCCTGCTTGATCGCTGGCCAGACCCGTCCCGCCTCCAGACGTCACCGTGTAGCGCGCCTGGACACGAGCAACACCCCCCCTCCTCCTCCTCTCCTTCAACACTGTCCGCCGTCGCACTCGCCTTGCGCACGCAGTCGCCGACCCCTCGGCTGCTTCCCGACCTCCCGGTCGTTTTTCTGAGATACCACCCGAGCTCCGCGGCAGCTGATACTGCGCGTTGTTGCAGCTGGGAAACGCAGACGCCAGGTCTGAGAGTTGGCGAAGAAAGGCACAAGGACAGACATCCGGCCTTTCCTTCGTCCACCGGCGCCTCCCTGCCTGGTAATACCGTTATGGTTTCTATGCAACGGTCCTTCTCATCGCCTGTTCGCATTCATACCCCCACTCGTGAGTTTCTCCTCTCTTCTCCGCCATCTCTCTCCGCTGTCGCGGCAAGACGACTTCGTCTTGGCCTTGTCCTCGATCGTCGGGCCACACCTGCCGGCATCGCTGGACTTGGGGCGACCTCCTAACGTCTCTTTCTTTATCACAGCCCCCCCACCGACCGTGGCACATGCCTTGTCAAGGTCCCCGACACCGGTTACGGACACCGTCGAGAAACATGTCGAACTTCCCTACCTACGCCGTTTCCCCCTCCGGAGAGCCTCTCGCCATTCCGAGAGCAACGAGACTATGGAGAACACGATACCGCTGCCGACCCGCCGCAACGACAGCGTAGCTCGCCCGTCTCCGCCCGCCGTGCCGCCGCCGCTGACGAACCTCATGCTGTCGGCCAAGACCAGCGCCGCCATTGCCACGACTGCTGCTATCACGGCTACTGCTACTACCACTGCTGCTGCTTCTGCTGCTACTGCTGCTGCTTCTGCTGCTGCTTCTGCTGCTACTACTGCTACTACTACATCTACCACGGCCACAGCCATGGCTGCTGTCCCGCCGCGAACCTCCATCTCTGCCGCGGCAGCTGTTGGCAACGACATGGCGAACACGTCTCCCTTTACCTCGTCTTCTGTCCCGTTTCAGGTTCACGCGCCTGTGCCGATTGCTCCTCGTTCGCCCGACAGCCCAACCTCGGCTCAAATTGTTGAACAGACCGCAGATCCTTCTCTGAAGGCGACTTCTGACAACAGCCCACCTGCCAGTCCTGCTGACATATCTGCTATTTCCTATCAGTTTTCCACCAGACCCTTGCTGCAGGATGCCTCTCTCTACGTCAATGCCCGTCGGACGCCCGAGTCTGAAGGAACATCGCTGGAGGAGCTGGCCCATCTCGTGCGCCTCGCCAAGTACCAGGAGCGCAAGCGTGCTAACACCCGGCTGCGGCTTCAGCTGAGCCTGATCTCTACCGCCTTGTCTGCCCGCCTGGTGCGCTGTGGCGAAAAGGCCCATCGCAACCTGAGCGAGAGCTTCCGGGGCGATGACCGGAAAGACTTTGCCGAGCTGTACAATGCCATGCACAATGTCCGCAAGAGCTGTGATCTGATGCGCAAGTATGCCCTTCTTGCACCGGGAATGGACTCGTTGCGCTCCCCCGCATCGAGCGAAAGCCTGGATTCGGCCGCCGAGCTCCTGCATCCCAACCTCGTACGTCCCGGGTCCGCTTCCATCACCACCTTCCTCGACGACATCCCGATCGAGACCAAGGACGTCTTCCTTTCTTTCCTGACGGCCATTCGGAACAACCCTGACTATCTGGCGGCCCGTCTGTGCACACTGAGCTCCTATGAGCTGAACGCGCTCACTGCCTTTTACAAGGGCATGGGACCCATTGACTCGGTCCTGCCCTTCCACAGCCGCCAGGCTTTCAGCCGCGGCAACACGTCTGGCCGGGACACGCCCCATGGCAGCGCGACCGGTGCGGGCGGCCGGGATCTCACTTCGGTGCAAAAGCTTCTGTCGTTCCAGCGGCACGATCCCCTGTCGGCTCTCATCCACGCGTGCTTTGCCAACTCG
Source organism: Harringtonia aguacate (assembly GCA_014183095.1). Lineage (NCBI taxonomy): Eukaryota > Fungi > Ascomycota > Sordariomycetes > Ophiostomatales > Ophiostomataceae > Harringtonia > Harringtonia aguacate. The sequence goes on from JACCPH010000031.1 coordinate 113,945, forward strand.
GCCGGTCCCGACAGCGCCGAGGACAAGCGCAGAACCAACATATGGACCACCGTATGTGCGCGTCTCATTGCCGAGAAGGGTTCTGCCGGCGAGCCTGTTTTGTTTGCCGCCCTGAGCGCTTGGACGTCTATGCGGGACTGGTCGGGGCGGTCCAACATGGAATGGTTTCTCATGAAGATCCTGGAAGACGGCGCCTTTCTCCTTGACCGTGCCGAGGATCAGAATGGAACGCGCTTCAATCTGTACGAGTGGACGTCCAAGGACCAGATTGCGGCCGAGGAATTCTATGACCGAGCCATCCGGGACCTGTTCGACGTCATTGATGACGAGGACCTGACCGGCATTCCCGAGGGGTTTGTCGAGTTTGGCAACCAGATCCTCTCCAAGCTTGATGCCAAGCTGATCGACAGCACCCGCAACTGGCTGGTCTACAAATGGCTGTTTGGCGTCTGGCTCATTGGCGTTGTCGTCCACCCGGAGACCTATGGCCTGATGGCCGACTACCACATCACCGAGTATGGCCGGCAAAAGATTCTCAAGGAAGTGGCCCTCCGTGCGCAGCGGCATGTGGTGGAAGGCACCATAACCCTCGGGAACAGCAAAACGGCCAAGCCCATCTCGACCCCGCCTTCTGTGAAGCTGCACATCGAAAACATCTTGAACCGGTTCCGGGGCTCCAAGGCGCGCCGTCCGTCGGCCAGGCTGTTGCCCGCTCGCTCCATCACCTCGCTGCGGGAAACCGTCGAGGTCCATCCGTATCTTGTTTTGAGCCCGGCTGACCTGGTCACCCTGGTGAATGCGCTGTTCCCCAACCACCGGCCGCGGTCTGCGCAGTCCAGCAGCATCCGTTCCGGGCCCGGATCCGTGTCTGGATTTTCGGGCGTCTCGCAGCCGATCGGCGTGAAGACGCAGTCAGGAACCGGAAATCCGGATGCCTATTCCGTAATTAGCACGAGCGTCTCGTCCGCCACAAGCGAGGCAACAACATCGGTGGAGCCGTTTCTCGAGGCTGAGCCGACAGGCACCTCTTCGTCTCGCTACTCGCCGCCGCCTCCGTCGCTCTCTGGGCCCGATCAGCGGCGACTGAACAGCTACGAGGAGGACGGGTACCGCCTGCACCTGGCTGTCCGCGACATGATCAATGCCCTGGGCCGTGACGTGGTCTCTGGGGGCTGCCATCCCTGCGCCGAGCACTGGGCTGTCCTGTTCATCTCGGCTGACGGCAACGGCTTGTCGACGCAGATGACCTATGATCCCGAAGACGATGCCGAGGATGACATGCATTCGTCGTCGTCTTTTGACACTGACGACGATTCGGAGGACCAGCTGTCGGATCTGAACAAGGCTGAACTAGACAAGGACTACCACCAGCTGCGGGATGCCATTCTGAAGCTGGTCGAGGACTACGAGATCCCCCGCGGATTGGAGACCGACGGGAACGACAACCACACATTTAGCAACCGGACTCGCCAGAAACGGTACCGCATGAAAAACCGAATCGTCACGGCCGAACATCATGCTGCTCACCCGCCCAGGCCCCGATCACGCTCGCAGAGCTGGAATCCATTCTGGCGCGACATGGAAGCGAGCGCAAACACAAAGGAGCGCAGCCCGACCGAGTCTGAGCAAGCACAGTCACCCCGGGAGGCAACGGGAAAGTACGCCGATGTTGCCTCGCCCACGGAGACGGAGGCGACGACCGACTCGGTTTTGATCTCGATGCTCTCCGCCGCGTCGGCGCAGTCACGCGCCCAGTCCGATTTCCTGTCTGCGCACCTGTACTGGAAGACGGTCCAGCAGCTCAACTCGCTTTCTTCCGAGTCGCTGCGACAAAACGGATTCGCGGCTCTGCTCAACATTTTCTCGCGGGGTCCGCGGGACGCGATTCGCCGATCCGCCACGGCTGTGGAGGAGTACGACGCCTGGCTCGTGTGGCTGAAGCAATCCCAGGAGCGTGCGGAGGGCGTCATTGAAATTATGATGCGGCGCCTGCGCGCCCTGCGCGACAAGATGTGGTACGTCACGGACGTGCGGAACTCGGCGCCGTACGAGTTTACCCGCAACATTGCCGTGGCGCTCAAGACGATGGGCACCAGCCGAAAGTGGGATGCGTACCAGCGTGCTCGGCAGAGCCTGCCCCGTGTGCCGGCCGCATCGTATCTGTACCGCACGGAGAGCGAGATTGTCGAGCTTCTGGCCGCCGTCGAGGAGCACGGCGGACCCAACAAGCTGTCCGACGACCAGGCAGAAAAGACGCAGCGGTGGCTGCAGCACTCTGGCATTGAGAACTTTTGCCAGGGGGAGGAGCGCATTCACCGCTTCTGCTGCGAGATTGGAAGCTGCATCGACAAGCTGATCGGCGGAAGCATCATTGATGCCCCCGTCCTGTGGTCAAGCGACCTCTACCTGCGCGACCGCCGGCAGCTCGAGGCCAACAGCAAGCGGGTTCGGGAGTACGACAGCAACAGCAACATTCTCTGGGATGACGCCTCCAGCATGGCGAGCTATGCCGACTCGGACTATGGGGGGCGCTTCAATCCATCCATTCGTTCCAACTCGTCTTCCATCCGACGAGACTTTAGAGGCAGGGCGGCGGCGGCGGGTCAGAGTAACAATACTTTTTCGCGGGCCAGCACCTCCTTGTCAGATATCTTGGGCAACGACGACTACTTTTCCAAGGGCGTCCTGTCGCCCGTCCCGACCATTGACACCTCGACGACGTACTGGTCGCCGTTCCAGGCCGCCGTCTCGCCACCGTCGACGTCGCGTGCTCAGTCGCCAAACACCAGCATGACCAGCCTCTCGGGCTCCTTCTCGCAGCTGAACCACGGGTCTCGCTATTCTCAGCCTACGCGGTATGGCGGCGGCGGCGGAAGTCTGGCAGCGCTTTCGCATTCGTCTTCGGGACGTCCGGAGACGTCGGCGTCGTCTGTCGACACGGTCTTCCAGCGGCAAATTGTCGACGAGCAGTCGCTGTTCTTGGACGAGCTTCGACAGACGCTGGCGAGTCTTCTTCTGTCCGACCTGGGCAACCTGGTCTTCTCGCGCGGGTCGGAAACCGACGCCTGGTTTGGGGACCTCGGCCAGGAGTGCATCGACAGACGCACGGTGATGGAAAGGAGGCAGCGTCAGGAAGCTGTGGTCGAGAAGAAGCGCAAGTCGCATCGCTACTCGCCCAAGACCATCATTGTCGACAATGCCGATACGAGGACCGGAGACAAGCGACGTCTTACCATCAACGAGTCCAGCAGCCAGAACGGCGAAGCCAGCGCGGGCAGCCGTATGGCCAACGCCAGCGGGATGGGAGCTGGTGACACGCCTCCGCCCGCCGACGGCCTACGCAAATACAGCCCGACCGTCCCGTCTCCGGGTGGCAGCCACAGCCACAGCCACAGCCACAGCAGAGACAGGTCGACGGCAGGAAGCGATGGCAAGCTCGCCCGCAGCCGGAACGACTCGCCACGCTCTCTGCACAGCAGCAGAAAAACAAAGGCAGACTTTCCCTTTACCAAGGCGTATCGGCGCCTCCTCCGGATGTTCTGTGTGCATCCCAACCCGTACGCCAAGCTGAACGCGCTGCTGGAACTGGAAAACCTCATCATTGCGTCTCTCTCGTCGCGAAGCACACGAAGACGGCTGGCGCTGCTGACGCGATCAAGAGCCGACCTGGACCCGTCCGGCACAGCCGGCGCCGGAGAGTCTACGGCGGACGGCGGACCGGCCAGCAGCCGCACACAGCCCCTCGAAGATACCATATACAACGTCAAGGGGAGGCGATCCAGCACTCTCATGGCGGCTCCGCCTGCGATTTTGCCGTCGTCGGCTCACCGCAGCGGCTATGGGGGGAGCACGGCCGAAGCCCGTCCTCATCTGTCCTCGGCCAGCAACTCGGCCAGCAAAGATGCGATTCTAAACGTTCTTGTGTCTCTGTTCCGCGACGCCTCGATCCGGCCCAAGACGCTGTTCCGGGACCTCCAGTTCATTGCCTCGTTTGTCCCGGTGGAGGTTCTGGATGGGACCGAGCACGGCAAGGCGTTTTGGAACGTCGGCTTGGCGGCGCTCCTTCTCAAAAAGGAGGTGTGCAGCACCATGGTGGAGGTGGCGGACGAGATTGTCGGGGTCTACACCAAGACGCGCAAGGGCTCGGCGGCGTCGGCGTCGGTCTCGTCGTCTGGCACGTCGACAGCGACCCCGGATGGGGCGGCGGCGGCGGCGGCGGCGGCGGCGGCGGCGGCGGTGCCGAGCTCTCCGGCGACGCCGCCGCTGCCGACGTACTCGCTCGCGGACGCAGCGCGGATGTGGACGATCACGGCCAAGGAAGGCAACCCGACGTCGCAGCGGGAGCTGGCCATTTTCTACTTGTCGAACCCCGAGCTGGTGGAGCGGACGACGCTGCCGCTGTCGAAGCCGCGCGAGGTGTTCAAGAAGGCGGTGATGGAGCAGCACGGCAGCTCGGGCGGAGGCGGACGCTACCACTCTCACCAGTCGGGCGGGAGCTCCGGGCGGGGCTCCTCGTTTGCCTCGGGCGGTGGCGGCAGCGGCGGCAGCGGCGGCGGCGGTCTCGGCAGCTCCGGGTCCGGCGGCCCGGGCGGCAGCCGAGGCGGAGGAGCGGTGTCTGACATTCGCAACGACCCGGCGCTGATGTGCGTGGCCATCCACTGGATGGAGGCGGCCGAGCAAGGCGGAGACGAGCCGGCGCGGACGTTCCTCGGCCAAAGCAACGAGATGATATGAAGGCGTTCTTGAGCAGCCTTGCGTTGCGCAGCTTTCTCTCCCCCTCCGTTGGATACTCGTTGCGCAGCTTTCTCCCCCCCCCGTTGGATACTGGGATTTCCTTTCTACTCGTGGCCTGGCCACGTCCTTGTTGGAGCCGGAGCCCACGGTGCTCTCCGGCTTTGTAGTAATCGTTGTCGGGTGATTTTCCATTTCCTTTTACTTTCTGTTTGGCAACCAGGCCTTTCCTACCTATACCCGCATGTCCCACTAGAAGCTGGGGGATGGCAATATAGAGTTTTCTTGATTCTTTCCACGCTGGAGGAGCGTCAATTTACATGACATGATATATCCTCTGATTTAATTGTAACCATTTTCTACTCATGGGCCTGGCAGCCTGCACAGGGTCCTGTCAAAAGAAGACGAAAAAGACGACAGAAAGAGCAAAGAGAGCAAAGAGACAGCATTCAGACACGAAAAATCCGGATGTTTTGCATAATGTAGTCGAAGCTGCCCGAGCGAAAGGTGTCGGGCAGCAAGGTGGCGTTGCTGTGGAAAAAGTTGAGGAGCTGGTTGCCGAGTGCCCAGCGGGGCCAGGCGGGGAGGTCGAGGTCGGCGGCGGCGACGGTGGCGGCGGCACCGACGTTGGGGTCCATGTTGGCGAAAAAGTTGATGTAGTAGGCGCGGATGGCGCGGCTGGCGTAGTTGTGGGAGCCGTAAAAGACCTGGAGGATGTCGGAGGCGTGAAAGGTGCCGAGAAGGGGGGTGCCGTGGTCGTAGGAGCTGAGGTAGGACCAGGTGGGCACGTCGTCGGCGTCCTTGCGCAGGGCGGAGACAGTGAGAAAGACGCGGCGGGTGAGGGTGAAGACCATGTCGCCGAGGATGGCGGCGAGGCGCTTGTAGCCCGGGTAGAGCTCGTTGTCGGCGCCGGTGCGAAAGGGCGAGCCGGCGGCCGGGTCCTCCGGGTAGGTGCCGACAAAGTCGGCCATCTGGGCGACGGTGGCGTTGTGGAAGAAGAGGGCCTGCAGGTACTCGGCCATGTCCTGGGTGGTGCTGAGGTTGCCCTGGAACAGGGCAAAGAGGGTGCCCTCGTCCTCCTGGTCGCCGATGATGGTGGGCACGGCGGCGTAGTCGCCGGCGACGGCCAGGTTGTCGGGGCTGTCGGGCAGCACGGTGCCGTCGGGCCGCGGCAGGTACGACAGCGCCACCGAGTGGAACGAGGCAATGGCCGGCACCGAGTTGACGGCCGCGAGAAAGGTCTCGTAGGGGGTGGCGCGCAAGCAGGCGAGCGTGTCGGAAGACTCAGCACAGCCGGCCGCCTCCACCACGGCGTCGTAGACGGCCTGGGCCTTGGGGCCGTCGACGGGCTCGGCAGGCACGATGCTGCCCGAGTCCATGATGGCGGCGCGGAACAGCGGCTGGGCCTTGTAGGATATGTTGCCGCCGTACAGAGCCATCTGGTCAAAGATGGAGATGGACCCGGCCGACTCGCCCCAGAGCGTGACGCGGCGCGGGTCGCCGCCAAAGCTGGCAATGTTGTCGGCCACCCACTCCAGCGCCAGGCGCTGGTCCAGCAGGCCCAGGTTGGCCGCGCCGTCGGCCAAGATCTCCTTGCCGCCCATGAAGCCGAAGCCGGCCATGCGGTAGTTGATGGCCACAAAGACAAACGGCTCGTCCAGCTTGACGCCCGCGTTGACGAGGATGGTGCCGTCGAACACGGCATTGGTGCCGAACTGAAAGGTTACATGTTAGACAGGCAGAGCGCAGACAGACAGGGTAGATGGCAGAGCAGAGGGCAGACGGGGCTCCCACCTCGAATCCGCCTCCGTAGATCCAAAAGACCACCGGCAGGTTGGCGTCGGCCGTCGTGCCCGCGGGCCGCTGGATGTTGAGCGTGAGGCAGTCCTCCTGGGCGTTGGTCACCGTCTGGACCAGGGGTACGTTGGCCATCTCGGCGAGGTGCTTGACGAGGTGCTTGCTCGTGCTGCCCGTGGACAGATACATCTGCGGGCAGCTGGGCCCGAGCAGGGTCGCGTCCCGGTGGCCGATGGAGCCGTTGATGCGCTGCGGCGGCCGCAGTCTCAGGTCGCCCACCGGCGGCTGGGCAAAGGGGACGCCGCGGAAGCTCTCGACGCCCAGGAGGTTGACACCGGTGACCTCGCCCTCGGCATAGGCGACGCGGACGTGCAGGCTGAAATCCTCGCCCGTGGGCGCGGCCACAGCTAGGCCGGCGAGGCCGCACAGCACAGAAACAGCACAGAAAACCTTCATTTTGTTTTTGGGGGGGCACGCTCAAAGCACAATTTTGAAGTAAGGAGGTAAACTTTTCGCACAAATGGGCCGAGAGCTGGAGAACGAGTCGCAAAGGACTCCCTCGGAGGGGAGAGAGTACACTGCTCCTTTTTATTCACCTCCGGTTAAGGTGGCGGCATTCTGTCTGTTGGGTTCTTCTGTTGGGAGACATTTCTTTCCAAGGGTGTAGAGACGTTGAAAGTGTCCTTGTGATGTAAGTCAAAGGCCGACTAGGCGAGTGCAGGGGGAATCAAAAAGGGAGGCAAAAAAACCAACACTACATCGCCATCCCAGCAAAAGTCTAGAATTACAAGGTAAATCTCGGCGGTCGACGTTAATTAAAGAGGAAAGATGCCATGTCTGTTTATACTAACCGTGAAGGACCTATCATATTCAATGTTTACGCCTTTTACAGCGTCACGACAATCTTCTGAGCCGAGACGCCGTTTCTGTGCGCCGTGAACGCGTCCTGGATTTTCTCGAGTCCCTGGCCGGCGACGACTGGTTCCAGTGCCGGCACAAACTGCTTGGTCGCCAGAGCCTCGGACAGGTACTTTGAAAAGACATGGGCGATGGGCGCGTCGGGTCCAATGGCGCTGCCGTCCAGCAGGATGAACTTGACCTCGACGGCCCCGGCGTCGCTGTCGTCGGCGCTGCTGTTGTGCGGCCCCCCCGTCAGGGCGATGAACCGGTTCGTGGCGCCGCCCTGGTGCTGGGCCAGCACGGCATGCAGCACGTCGGCGGCGCCGTCGCCAATGGAGTAGCCGCCGACGAGGTCGCGGCCGTGGACGACGGCGGCGAGGGCGGCGACCAGGTCGGCGGCGTCATCCTCCTGGTGGTAGTCGAAGACGTGGGCGGTGCCCAGCGCCTTGACGCGGGCAAAGTTCTTGGGCGACGCCGTCGACACGACGTCGTAGCCGGCCGAGACGGCCAGCTGGATGGCGGCGCTGCCGACCGACGACGCACCGCCCGTGATGATGACCACCTTATTTTTGCGGGTGGCCGCCGGCACCGTCGGCAGGTCGAGCCCCAGGTAGGCTGAACTAAATAAACCGTGCGCCGCCGTCAGCAGCGCCAGCGGCAGCGTGCTCGCCTGCACCGCGCTGACGTCGTCCGGCAGCGGCGCCGCCAGCCACTGCTGCACGCGCGAGTACAGCTGGAAGCCGCCCTCGCCGGCGTCGTTGCTCGCAATGGCACCCGCCACGCCCACCACGCGGTCGCCCACCGCAAGCCGCGTCGTCGTTGTCGTCGTTGTCACGCCCGCGCCCACCGCCACCACCGTGCCGCTGACGTCCTCGCCCAGCACGATCGGGTAGCGGATGTGTCCCAGCAACTTGTCGCCCAGCAGCTGCTTGGCCCAGTCGATCGGGTTGATGCCGACTGCGCTGTTCTGGATCACAATCTCGCCAGGACCGGCCGTCGGGAACGGCGCCGGCCCGACCTGCAGCGGGTTTGCCTGGGCCGCCGTCAGCCAGGCCGCTCTGTTCTCTGGGGTCGTCATGGTGGGTGAATGATGGATGATTCCTATTTTTTCTTCTTTTTTTTTTTCTTTACAGTTTGGAGCAAGACACCTGCTTGTTATATACCAGAAACAGAGGACGTCGGCGAGATGTATAACACCTGCCACGACCGGAACCGGAATTCCGTGCGAGCAGACCGGATTCTTAGATGCCGGCCCCGGCGGCTGATTTACAGTGCCGAGCAACTACTCCCTATCGCGTTAGCATCCCTGGATCGGTGCATCTCCGATTCAAGGGAGTTGCGTACTAACCCCTTTTCGACAAGCGTCTGGACGAGCCTTGGTGACGTCTGCATATAGACGTGTTATTACTAATTCTTCATTCACCTTCAAACAACACTCCAGCCCTTGCTGTTAGACCTATGGCAGGGTTGCTCGCCCTTGGATCAAATCTGATTTTAGAACTACAACTTGATGCCGCGTGATTCAATCGAACAAGTTATCCTACACGCACACAAAGGGACCCCCGTGTCTCTAGCAAAGTCCCCCGTGAATCTAGACGGTCCCCAATCTTTCACCTCCAAACTCAGAATGATGAGCCACCACAGCCAAGCATCCAGGTTTACAAACGGTTGTACCGGCACCGCTTGCAGGCCAGAATTTTGCACCGGGTGCACTCGAATATGAACTGGGGGAGGGTGTCTAAGCATTCCTCACACACGTGTGTCCCCCGCCGAAACCGCCAATGGTCGTGGGTGCATTCGTGGTTCTGCATGAGGTTCGTGCGTGCCGTCTGAATCAGGCGATTTCGGATTTCATGATCCATGTTCTGCTGGCCGGCATTTCGGTCCACCACGTCTTCAGCGCGCGCCAGCAGCCGCTCTTCGTGCCATTGCGGGCAATCACACGTCTTCCAGCGCTCGCCACAGACGTAGCAGAATTGATAACCACAGAGGCAGGCTGGCCATATCAATGGTTAGAAGGCTTCAGATAGTAATAGAATTAAATAGAATTAAAAAAAAAAAAAACCTACTCATGTGGTTGCAGCCATGGCGGAGCTCGACCACACGCTTGCACGACTGACACCGCTGCCATCCATTCTCCCGCGCCATGCGCAGCACCTCTTGCGACGCCTCGTCTTCAGGACACGCGCCGTCGTGTTCGGGCCCCTTGCAGATGGTGCACGTGGTGCGCCCGCACTTGGGACACGTGCCGATATCGCCGTCGATGCAGGTCTTTGTCGACAGGAAGGTCGAGCAGGTCGGAACGTGGCAATATGTCCGGTTGGCCGTCTCAAACTCGTCTTTCTTGGCGAGAAACTGCGCAAAGAGCGCGTCCGCCAGAAAGGCAAAGGCGGCATTCTTGTCGCGCTTGTCGTGCTCGTCGTGCACCGCCAGGGCCAGGGGCTGGCCACAGCAGCGCGGCGGGAACAGGGACTCGTCGGTCAGGCTGATGCGCACGTGTTCCTGGACACATTCATGGCAATAGTGGTGGCCGCAGGGGGTGCGGATCATCTTGGAGGCCGGGGCTGTTTCGTCGCAAACCACGCAGCGCTCCTCCTGGTGTTGTCGCTGCTGCTGCGGGGGCTGGCGACGGGAAGCCCACGACGAAGACTCGGCGGCGGGGATATCGGCGGCGTCCGAGGGTGAGGAGGAGGAAATGTTCAGGGCCTCGAGCTGGGCCAGAACCTCGTCGTCGAGGACGGGGGGCGCCGGCGTCGACTGTCGGGCCGGGGTGATTGCCGTTCCGGGGGGGGCTAGGCGGATGGCCGTGTCACGATCTTCGTCTGCTTGGCGCTCTTGCTGCAAACAGGCGTGAATCTGGTCGGCATCCTGGGCCACCGCTCGGACGATGCTCTCGCACAAGACTCGGTCGGAAACGCGTGCGGCATACAGCTCCAGCTCAGACTTGTACGAGCCGAGGGCGAGCTCCCAGTCGGTTAGTTCTCCCTCGCGATTCTTGCCTTTGGCTCGGCTGTTGATGTCGTCTACATCATCAAGATACAGCTGGATGATCAAGTCCCGCGTTGGGGCGTCGAGAAGGTCGAGGGTCTCCATTTCGATAAAGCAGTGACATAGGGCGACATAGGGTTCAACGCTCGGTCCTGCGTAGAGTATGCCATCTTGACACTCCCCCGCCAGGAACCCCGCCTGCCCATTTGACAAACGCTGGCAAGAATTTTCAGGATGCGGTAGGCCTCAATGTACGGATGCCTAACGATCCAGGAGAGACACCGTCACGTGCTCGGAGTTGGGCTTCGAAGGGAAAGACCCACTTTCGGGGGATGTTCATGAACTTGAGGGCCGAAAGCCGGTGATGGGGATCGGACGAGCTGCATGATGCCCACCACCTCTGGTCCAGGTGCTTAACTCGTGGGGCGTAATTCTTGGCATCCCACCCGGTGCTTGGCGGTTATGAATCAATAAACCAGTTTCCCGTGCCGACTTCCGTCGAGGATGAGGACAGCTGCCATGGATGGATCTGTTTGTGCTGGGATTCTGCTCAGAAGCATTCCACGACAGTCCGGCTGCCGCCTACATCAGCAGAGGAAGGCAGTGTGCGCATTTGGAAGGGATGAAGGACCGTCAAGTGTCACTACAATGGATGACTGTATTCGAACGGATTACGTACTCATCCATATTCCGGGGGCAAATTGAGCAGGAAACTGTAAAATTTTCATCTGATTAAAATTATCAGATAACACCCGAAGCCAGGGATCGGCATTTTTTTTTCTTTTTTTCTAGCAGTGGCATGTCGCATGGACCAAGCCACTAGTTTCCCTGCAACGTCCGCTCGGTTCGGAGTTTCTAACCCGAAATCTGCAGTCTGGGCTGATATAGGGTGGCGGCTGCACCCCATCCCCTGGTGCTATGCATCTGTTTCCTATCTGATAGCGAAACGCGCGGGGCCGAAATGTCAAGTGGAAAAAAGGTGCCCGGGTCGAGACAGAAAGCCTGGCTGCAAAACGGGAGGAGGGAGCTCCGCCAGCGTCCACGGCAAAAGGCAGGTATCCTCTTACTTCCGGATGAAGACATATGTGCGTTCTGGAAGGAGGCAAGTCTGTTGATCCTGGTGTCAACGGTGCGTTTTTTCACTTTTTTTCTCTTATTGTAAATATCTGCAGTGGATCAGTGTCGGGAAGCACGCGACAGCCCCACGATCCCGGTCTATTTCTAGGGTTATAAAAAGGCTTGCCGATCCGACCTCGCGTAGTTATCTGATCAACATGCCTCACAGCCAATAGAGATCAGCTGCACGAGCTGCCCTTCTTTCTTCTCACTCTTCTTTTCTCTTTGCTGCCTTTGCCAGCTGTGCACTTGGCCGTTCCTTTGTTACTTCTCCTCACAGCTCCCGACATGGCACGCTCGATCGACATTGCGGAGGCTCCTCAGGAGGTCCGCAGCGTGGATGACGGCGACAAGACTCGTGAGAGGGCTGCCAACATGCTGGACGACCCTGAAAAGGTGCCGCAGATGGAGGTGGAGCACAAGCAGGAGGGCGTGAAGCAGGTGGAGGCCATCACGCAGGTGTGGTCGCGGAACATGGTCATCCTGACCTTTGTGCTGTGAGTCCGAGTCTTGTTGTCGGGTTGGTGTTCGAGACTGACCGCCAGGATCTACCTGATCAACTTTGTCGGGGCCATGCAGCAGTCGGTGCAGCAGAATCTGTCGCCGTACGTGACGTCGTCGTTCAACAAGCACGGCCTGCTGGCGACGATCAGCATCGTGGCGACGATTGTGGGCGGCGTCTTCAAGCTGACGATTGCCAAGATCATCGACATCTGGGGCCGCATCGAGGGCTTCGTCTTCATGGTGCTGCTGATCACCGTGGGCCTCATCATGAAGGCGACGTGCCAAAACGTCGAGACGTACGCGGCCGCGCAGACGCTGTACTGGGTGGGCCACCTGGGCCTGCTGTACATTATCGACGTGGTGGTGGCCGACATGACGACGCTCAAGAACCGGATGGTCATCTTTGGGCTCAACAACACGCCCACCATTGCCACCGTCTTTGCCGGCTCCAAGATCGCCCAGCTCTACTACGACAACCTCAACTTCCGCTGGGCCTTTGGCTCGTGGGCCATTATCCTCGTGGGCGTCTGCATCCCCATCTTTGTCGTCTTTGTGCTGCAGGCGCGCAAGGCCAAGCGGTTCGGCCTCTACCCGGCGCCGCCGCCCAAGCGCAGCCCCTGGGAGGCGACCAAGTACTATGTGGTGGAGTTTGACGGTGAGTCTCTTTTTTTTGTGCCTGCTATCCCGCAATCTCTGTCTGACTCCATAGTCGTCGGCCTCCTCCTGACCTCGGCCGGCTTCTCGCTCATCCTGCTGCCGTTCAGCATTGCGGATTCGGCGCCGCACGGGTGGAAGACGGGCTACATCATCGCCATGTACGTCATCGGCGGCGTGTGTCTGATTGCGTTTGTCGCGTGGGAAAAGTTTGTGGCGCCGGTGCAGTACCTCCCGTGGCGCTTCCTGGCGGACCGGACCATCCTGGGCTCGTGCCTGGTCTACTTTTTCATGTTTGCTTCGATCTAGTAGGTTCCTGGAGATACTGTCTTCCTGGAGATACTGTCTTTCTGGAGATGCTGTGATCTTCTACATGCTGACTGCCCAGCTGCTGGGACACGTACTACTCGTCCTACCTGCAGGTGGTCAACAACCAGAGCATCACGACGGCCGGCTACATTCTCAACTCGTTCTCGCTCGGGTCGTCGTTCCTGTCGCCGTTTGTGGGCATGTAAGTCTTCTGGTGTTGTTCTCCTTCTCGTGTCGCTGTTCTTCTCCTAACAGTCCTGCCCCCCAGTCTCATCCGCTACACGGGCAACTACAAGTGGGTGGGCGCGAGCGGCATTCCCTTCATCGTGTTGGGCACGGCGCTGCTCATCAAGTTCCGGACGCCGTCGAGCGGCGTGGGTTACCTGGTCATGTGCCAGCTGTTCAACGGCTTCGGCAGCGGCATCTTTGCCATCTGCTCGCAGATGGCGCTCATGTCGGCGGTGACGCACCAGGAGGTGGCCGTCGTGCTGGCCGTCTACGGGCTGTTCGGGTCGGTCGGGGCGGCCATTGGCGAGACGATTGCCGGCGCCCTCTGGACCAACGAGCTGCCCAAGCAGCTGTACAAGGCGCTGCCCGACGAGTCCAAGAACCTGACCAGCAAGATCTACGGCTCGCTGACGGTGCAAAAGAGCTACCCGGTCGGCAGCCCCATCCGCGACGCCATCATCCACGCCTACGGAAACATTATGCACAAGATGGTCATTGCCGGCGCCTGCTTCATCCCGCCGTTGGTCATCTGCTGGTTCATCTGGCGCAACGTCAACATCAAGACGGTCGAAAAGGTCAAGGGCACGCAGGCCAAAGGTAACATCTGGTGAGGCTGCACATCTCATGAAAGCATAGAAAAGATAGATTGAATCATTTTGACCACTCGACTATGAATCAACTTATCCCTCCTATGGGAGACCCCCCATCAGGGTCCCGGTGATGTCGTCCAGCGACCCGTGAATCAGCAGGTTCTCGAAAAAGGCCAGGTCCACGCCCTGCAGCGTCCAGTCGGCCACGTCGTCTGGGAACGTCAGTTCCGTCGGCAGGCTGTATGACGTGTCGTCGAGCGGGAACAGGTCCAGCGGCGCAGCCGAGGCCGAAGCGCTTTCCCAGGGGGGCAATTCAAGAGTGGCATTCTGTGTGGCAGCACTTTCCGTGTCCAAAGACGGAGCAGGCCTTTCTGGCTGCCCGCTGGCCTTCTGCTTCTCTCCGCCGGCTCCCCGGAAGATGCCCCGGCGGGTGATGCGGATGGTGCCGAGAAGCGGCACCCAGATGCGGACGTCCTGAGCGGCGCTGGGCTCGCTTCTGGTGGTGTCGGCGGCTCCGTCCACGGTCGCACTGGCATCCTCCTCAATGGCCAACATGCGGCGCAGGAATGCCGCGCTCTTCTCGGAGAGCCCGTCGTCGCGGTTGGCTTGCGACAGCGCCTCCATGCTCTCGAGCACGCGCTCCATCATGCCGCGGTCGCTGAGGCGCTGGTGGGAGAGAAAGTCGGGGGTCTGGCGACCGGTTTGGCCCTCGCTCGGGTGTCCGTCCGCCCGCCGGTGGCTGTCGAGGTGGGCCAGACACAACGTCATGCTGGCGATGAGGGCAAAGAAGTCGATGCTGCGGCAGAAAAAAGTGGCCATCTGGATGCTGCGCAGCGACAGGAAGCGCGACAAGATCTCGCGGCTGGCGCTGACGCAGGTGATCCTGCTGTAGTCGTAGTCGTTTTGGTGGTGGTCATCGTTGCCGCCGTCGTCTGCCCGCCTCAGCATGTACGGAAGATGCAGCTGCATGACGAGGTAGTAGTGGAACAGCTGGTTGACGGCGCGGTGTGTCTGCATAAAGAGCGCGGCCCCGTCGCCCCGGCACTCTTCCAGCGTCGGCGCCAGCCACCAGCGAGCCGGCATGCTCCGTGACGCCTGCTGCAGCGCCCTGTCGATGGAGCGTGTCAAAGTGACGCTGTCCTCCGTACCCGTAACGTGCTTTTCCTCCTCTCCCTCCCGCCAGGCCTCATTCCTCTCAATGATGCGACCGACAATGGTGGCGTGGGCGACTTCAAACGAGCGCAGCTGCTGCCGGGCCTCGACGACGGCCGCGGGCAAGCCGGCATCGGCGGCTGTCCGGGTCGCCTCCGACCGCATCTTGGTGCAGGCCACCGTGCTCTCGCCAGACACCCCCTGCGGCAGTCCCAGCATGAGCGACAGGAATCGGTTGGCGTACACGAGGCGGAACCAGAGGCACTCGGAGCAGACCTGCCGGCAGGTGGCCGGGCTGACGGCCTTGGCTGCCGCGAGCGACCCTGAGCCCAGGCCCGGCTCCCGCTGCAGGCCCAGCAGCTGGGCCACAGCAATGGCCCGCCGCGTGGTCAGCCACGCCCGCCGCAGGTTGCCGACGTTGGACTGGTAGACGCTCTCCATGACGAGGCACAGGATGCCCTCGAGCGAGCCGACGAGGCCGTCGTGGCTGGTCACCACCGTGCTGGCGGCGCCCACGGCCCCCTGCATCAGCTCCCGGTGCGGCACCGACAGCCGGGCCAGGCCCCGGTCCACGGCCGGGTGCAGGTGCTGCAAGAACGTCGCCAGCGACAGCAGGCGCTGTTCCACCAGCACCAGGTGCGCCCCCAGCGGCGGCAGCACCAGGATCGCCCGCGCATCGCCGCTCTCCAGGGGGGGGGTCTCGGCCGCCAGCACGGGCGAGTACGGCGGGCACATGAGCACGCGGTAGAGGCCGGCCCGGCTGGGGGCCGCCAGCGTGTCGAGGATGATTTCGAGGTCCGCCCTCGACGGCCAGGCCGCCGCCAGAGCGCTGTACTGCTGCAAGTAGAGGTCCCTCTTTGTCGGCATCGTCGCGATGGAGGAGGGCGTCTTCCCTCTCCGGCTGACAGACGAGCCGACCGTCGAAGATGGTGTGGCTGGGAACAGCGCAGATCGCTGGTACGTCGAGGCCGTATCTTCCTCTTCGATACCACGCTAATGTTGTCAGCAACGGATGTCCAGGCACTGACCCGTGTAGACTGCCCACCTCGTGTCCAAACCAGGTCGTGTAGGTCGGCTGATCCTCGTCGCCGGGTCCTGGCTGGTCTGCCATGCCGCTTTTCAGGGTAGACAAGTCGTCTGACGGGTCATGTACAGCCGTCTCCGCCGTGGCCTCCTCGCCTCGCGCCCCCAGCACAGCTGCTGACGCCTCCTGCAGAGCCGCAGCCGGAACGGCGGTGCCGTTGATCGCATTCTGGACGAGAATCTCCACCAGCGCTTCCATGCGGCCCAGCTTGTTGTTCATCTGCCGGCTGAGGGACGAGGGCGTCGGCAGCACCGTCGTCTCTGGGAGGTCCTGGCTGACACACGGAATGCCACGGAGTCGGCACTCGTCGCAGGTAACGGTGCTGTCTTGTGCCTCTCCACTGGCTGTCAGGGATGAGGTCGTCCCTGAAAAGGTGCACCGGACCTTGCGCCGCTTGCACGTCCAACAGCTGCGCGTCCCCTTGCGGACCTTCCTCCTCTTGGATTCGGGGCCGGCATCCCGGCCGTCGTCGGAATTGTGCTGGTCCGCAGTGAACGATCCATTTGCTGCTGGGCGACGACGACCAGCCATGACGAGAAGGCTGGCTCTGGGGACGGCCTGTGAAAGTAAAAGAAGAGATAAGATAGATTTTCTCTGCCTGTGAGTGCGACACGCCGTATAGGTAAAGAAATCTTCCGCCGAGTCGGCGGAAAGACTAATGTGGCAGTCTTACATCCAACGGACAGTCATCAAGCCGAGATTTGTCATCGTAGGCAGGTGGGCTTTCATGTCAGATTGCTGCAATCAGCATCATAAGCATCCAGCAATCAATGATTGCTCCAGGAATTTGTGCATGAGATGGGAATTTCCTCTGAGGCCATTCCGGGACAGTCAAGTCAAAGTTATGAATTTTCATAGACAGTGAAGCTATGTGTGACGTAATTGTCAAGTTTGCGTTTGCTTCTTCGCTTGAAATCCTTCACTCCACATGCATTCTGCATTCACTTCACTTGTCGCCAGGTGAATTCACTTTCTCGTAGTTGCCGTACTGAGCCCATATAAAGGTCTTCGTGCCGCGAACCGACTGAAACCTGTACCCAGTCTCCTTCTTCCTCTCCTTTTTTTTTTTTGCTTGCCCTCTTGCACTCGGGGGCTTTCATATGAACCTACCATTTGATACAAATCTCTCTCAAACAACACGTCTGTCCTCTTAGAACTAGCGTGGTCAGGTCACCAATACACTGCTTTCATCTGCTAACGGCATGCCAACATGCTTTCCATTGAATCTGTCGCCGCTGGGAATGACAAAGGACTTCAGTCCCCGTTTCCTTTCTTGTAAGAACTCAGGTCCCTTTGACAGCATTTTTCTTGCGCCAGACATGCATGTTTTAACAAATTGTCAGTACACTGCCAGCAGAAATCAGAGTCAAAATCTATAATGAACTCCTGGTGAGCCAAGAAGGCGTACACATTCGATGCCATTGGGGTCGTTTCCGCATGTATGCATTTCAGCACCGTCCTATTAGCACTCTCAACTTCTACGAACATTGTAAAAATTACGGTTCTATCCGTCCACCGAAATTGAAACGGCTAGCAGAATTTCTCGAGAAGGAAAAAATGGACCGCAAATCCTATAGTAAGTACAGGACCACCAAGTGCCTTTCTCAGATTATTAATGGGCGACAAGAGGCAGATAACAGACGGATGCTGGGTAGGAACGCCATCTGGCCAGCGCTTTTGGCGACTTGCAAGACTGCATATGCCGAGGGTGTACACATTCTCTACGGCCAGCGGTTCATATTTGCTGGCACGGCGTCGCTGGAGACGTTTCTTCAACCTCTAGGCCCTGCCCCCTTATCAAGGATTTCCGATATTGAAATCCTGAGCTGGGAAGACAAAAGACCAAAGATCAGCGAACCTATCCCGGCCATTTCAGCTCTTTCACGCCTTCAGAATCTGAAAAGGCTTTACATTTCCTGCATCTTGGGATACAGACGAGACTGGGCCTGGATCGGAATACATCCTCCCAAAAATGCAGCCCGGAAAAGAACATGTCACCGCACTCCTGCAGAACGTCTTGCCATAAAAGTGTACAGGGATTGCATCCATTGGCTGCAGCCGATGTATATCGGAAGCGGCAATATGGACCATATCAAGGAGATTTTGCACATTGACAGGGAGAATTTTATTCCTTCGCGCAACGAATCCGTCAAGTTTGTTCCTCCCTTCTCAGACGAGATGTACAACAGGATTCAAGACCATTTCTGGGCGTATCTGGAGACTCTCCTGGCTCACGATGCCCAGTGAGGAACTGCGCATTTGTTGAATTTGTCCCGGTAATTCTGCCAGGAACGAATGTGCTGGGGAAAATGGGAGGGTTTCATCAGGTCTGTGTGATTGCATGTTGTGGAGGTAGGGGTCAGCTAGCACAGTGCAGTGATAAATCTTGCAAAATTATCTGTCTGTAAATTATGCAAACATGAGCCAAACGCCTGATCGTACATCAAACGCACCAGTCCAGACTTTTCTTCCTATTTCTACCTAGACATTTGCTTTCTCTCTCTCTTACAAACACTACAGCTCCGACATCTCCGGGACGTCGTCGCCCTCGCCGCCGCCCTTGGTCTCGTCGACGTAGGGGGCCAGGCGCTCGATGAGGTCCTCGACGGTGACGACCGTTTTGTAGTCCCACCAGGGGAAGCCGCTGCCGCCGTCGGTGCCGTTGGGCATGGGCAGCGGGGGGAAGGGCACGGAGGCGAGCTCCTGGATGACGCCGTTCTTGGCGACGCCGTCCTCGACGGCGACGGCGGCGACGTGGTTGACGAGCATGCTGGTGTAGCCCGGGTAGGTGGTGACGTTGAGGCCGACGGTGGCGTTCTGGGCCAACAACGTGGGCAGGGTGTAGTGCAGGCGGCGGACGGGGGCAAAGGGGGGCGCGGGCAGGACGTCGACGAGGCCGGCGGGGCCGTAGTAGGCGTCGCTGTAGACGGTGGCGTTGGGGACAATGGTGTACTTGAGCAAGGCCTCGAGGTACAAGAGGCCGCGCGGGGTGTTGAAGAGGAAAGCGTTGATGCTGGCGCCCAGCTTGGCGAAAGCGACGTTGGAGGGCGCCAGCAGCGTCGAGCCCGTCAGCACGAGGCCGTGCATCAGCTCGACAAAGCCCGTCTTCTCCATGGCCAGCAGGTAGGTCGAGAAGCGGGCGGGCGCCAGCGTCAGCTCGCGGCCGGCAAACGTGGGCGGCACGACGACGGTGTCGATGGCGTGGATGACGCCGTTGGCGGCGATCTGGTCGTTAGAGGAGGTATTAAAAGACGACAGAGGGGGGGACATACAAAGTTCGGAGCGACGACCTGGCTGTAAAAGTTGACGCGCAGGCTGTGCTTCTCAAAGCGGGCGCGCAGCCGCTGCGGCTCGCCGCCCAGCAGGGTCTCGTTGTAGTCCGAGGCGATGGTGTGGGTGGCAAACATGCGGCTGTAGGGGTAGGCGTCGAGGCCGACGTGGTAGCGCACGACGGCCTCGAGGGCGGCGCCGGTCTCGTTGATGGCGCCGCCGGGCAGCTTGGCAAAGGCGGCGTCGACGGGCACAAAGAGGGTGTAGTTGGCGGCGGTGCTGTTGAGCCGGGCCACCAGGTCGGGGTACTGGTCGACGAGGGCGGCGAACTGGGTCGTGTGGTTGGACGCCGAGATCAGCTCGTAGATGGTCAGGTTGGAGAGCGTCTCACGGGCCTGCGGCCAGTCGAGCAAGTCCCCCTCCTCGCTGTCGACGAGGCCCTCGGCACGGGCCAGGCCCTCGCGCACCCACGAGTCGACGGCGTCGAGGCCCTTGCCCACGGACGTCTTGGCCGAGTCGACGGCCTCATGGAAGAGGGAGACGGGAGCATCCGGGTGGGAGCCGTCGTCGAGGACGAGCTCGTTCGCCACGCGGGCGTCGGGGATGACAAAGGCCGCAGCCACGGCGGCAAAGGCAAGGAACTTCATGGTAGCTGAGTAAGGAGTGCTTAGAAGGGAGAGAAGACAGCAAGAGACAAGGGGCAGTAGAGCAGAGAGGGAGGCCAAAGAATCAATTTATGGAGCAAGACCACAGCC
Organism: Harringtonia aguacate; assembly: GCA_014183095.1. Lineage (NCBI taxonomy): Eukaryota > Fungi > Ascomycota > Sordariomycetes > Ophiostomatales > Ophiostomataceae > Harringtonia > Harringtonia aguacate. The sequence continues at coordinate 134,023 of JACCPH010000031.1, forward strand.
ACCACCAGTTCAAAAGACGCACACATCAAAGACAATATCAGAGAGCCCAGGGCCCATGCCTCGCTATCTATACCAGCTGCCCTGTCGACGTCAGAGGCGATCTAGAGCTCGAGACCGCCCACAGTGCGCAGCGGACTGTGTGCAAGCGCCGCCAGAACGAGGGGAAATTTTGCGGACGCCCAGAAAAAAAAGTCTGCGCAGTCAACTGCCGCAGCGCTGCAAGGGTTGCAGGGGGGGCTGTAGGGGACGTCCACGCCCGCAGCGCTTTGACCTGTGGCGCCCCAGCGGGCTGCACCGGCCACTGCTAGCGGCTGGGCGCCTCGCCGGAGTCCGCCAGGCTCCGCACCAGCTTGTCTCTCGCTCTTTCCTCCCCACGCTTGTTTCGATTTTGTATTTCCATCGAGTAAGACAGGGAGCGATAATGGGATAAAGCGCGGTTGCACCCAGGGTGAGAGGTTTTTCTGCGCTGTTTTGCACCGTGCGAGCGACGATCGAGCCGTGATTTGTCAAAAGCATCGATTTCCGAGTGGCCGAGTCGCAGAGTCGCCCGCAGGCAAACGGACGACAAGAGAGGAGGCACCTATGGAGCGGCTACGTACTGGCCTGACAAGTCACGCCGCTGCTACATTGCTGCCTACGACCGCGGCATTCCGACGGAGCAGTTCAGCTGCTCGCCCGCTCTGTCCTACTGTCCTCTGTCCTGTTCTGCTGTCCTGTCCTGCTGTCCTGTCCTACTCCCTCCCCTACTGCCACTCTGCGTCGACGGCCTCCCAGTGCTCCAGGAAGCCCTGGTAGAAGCGCACGCCGAGGCCCGGGTCCAGGGCGCCGGTGGTGGCGCGGATGCTGTGCATGCTGAGCTGGGGGATGCCGGCGTCGGCGCTCTTGACGCCGAGGGCGGAGCTGAGGCTGGGGCCAATGGTGCCGCCGCTGCGCGAGTCGTTGCGGATCATGAAGCGCTGCAGGGTGGCGCCGCAGCGCTCGGCCACGCGGTCGAGCATGGCCGTGGACACGCTGTCGGTGGGCATGTGGCCGTTGGCGTCGCAGACGACGGCCACGCCGACGTTGAGCTGTGGCGCGTGGCCCTCGAGGTAGTTGGCAGCAAAGTTGGGGTGGACCGCGTGGGTGACGTCGGCCGAGACGAGGAAGCTGGCGGCGTACGTGCGGCCGACGAGGCCGGGGCCAAACGTCCCAGCCGGGGCCAGCCCCTCCACGATCCGCTCCACCGTCAGCGGCAGAAAGTTGCTGCGCGCCCCCTGCCGCAGCAGGCTGCCAATCTCCTCGTCGTCAAACAGCGTCACCATGCGCACCACGCCCGACGTGTCGTTGTCCTGTGCCCGCATCAGCCCCACCAGCGCCGCCCACGAGCACACCTTGTCGTCGATGCGGCCCGCCGAGATGAGCTCCTTGTCCAGCCCAAACACCGTCGGCGGCTGCCCGTCAAACAGCTCCAGCTCCCAGTTGACAATCGACGTGTACGCCGTGATGCCGAGCTCTGCCGCGATCAGCTTGACCAGCTTGGGCGGCTGCGACGCCACAAACGAGCCGGCCGGGCCGAGCGGTTCAGCGTCGGCCTCAGATCCAGTGCTGCTGCTGCTGCTGCTGCTGCTCTCGAGCCCAATGATCGGTACCATTTCCGTCTCCCGGTTGCTCGCGCCCGTCATCGACTTGCCAAAGTGCGGTGCCAGCGTGGCGATCTTGGCGACTGTTTGGTTAGCATTGCCAATATCAGACAAGAAGAACAGACTCACTCGGCCAGTCCAGCTTCACCAGCCGCGTGGCCGTCTTGCCCGAGGCCGCGTCGCGCACGACGACGCGCCCGCCGATGCAGAGGTCGCGGTCCCACCAGGTCGCGTTGAGGGCGCCCGCGTAAGGCGCCACGCCCAGCTGCACAAAGCCCGACTTGGGCGGCTTGCTGCTGAGCGGCTTGAGCCGCGCCGTCAGCGCGTCAATGTGGCCGCCGATGATGGCGAAGCCGTGGCCGGGCACGTAGCCGCCGCCCACCGTAAACGCCGCCAGCGTGCTGCCGTTGCGCGTCGTGTAGTAGCGGCCGCCCGGCCGCAGCCGCGCCCCCCAGTCCTCGCGCGCCGTCAGCTCCTCGAAGCCCACCGCCGCCAGCTTCTGCGCCCCGTACGCCACCGTGTGGAACACGGTCGGGTTCTCCGCCATGAACCGCAGGTACGGCTTCGTGAAGCTCGCCGCGTCCCCGCGCTTCCACGCGCACACCACACATGTCTCCGGCTGCGGCTGGCCCGTCAGCACCCGGCACTGGTACACCTCGTTGATCCGCATCCGGCTCGCACACCCCGCGCAGATCGGGTTCTCCGACGCGTGTCGCCACGCCATGTCCGTCACCGCAAAGCACTGCGACTCCGCCGACGGCTGCGCTGGCGCCGGCACCAGCGTAAACGGCCGCGGCTTCGGCTGCGGCTGCAGCTTCGGCGGAAGGGGAGGCAGAGGCGAAGCAGGCACCGCATCGCTGCCGTCCTCCGGTATCGTGCTCGAGGTCGCCGAGAGCGGCCTTTGCTTGTGGTGAGGCAGCTGGGACTGATGTCGAACCATGGTGGGCAATCGTAGACGGCAGTGGGTGGCAGTGGCAGATGGCAAATGGCAGATTGCAGATGGCAGAACAGATAATGGGCAGATGCAGAGAGACTGAGCTTCTACGAGCAAAACGGACACGAGCACAAGTACGAGTGTTACGCAGACAAAGAGCAGCACCGACTGCAGCAGGCTGAACCGAAACAGGAGCTGCTTATCAGTGGGGACGATGAGACACTTTTGTGGAGAGCTCAGCTCACATCTCACCGGGCGCTGGGCAACCAGTGCGATTCGTCTGCTGACTAAGATCGCCTCAATTCACCCGCTCCCGATCCCTGCCTGCTCGTATCTTACACAACTGTAATAATACAAATATACAACAACAGAAATCCATCCTCTCTACAAATATGCCAGCCCCCAAACCATGCTAATATACTCGCAACGCCAAAGGCTATTAGTAGTACGAATTATTGCTGATGCATACCCCTCTCGGTTCCAAGTCAAGAGAGATGGTATGTCCACCCAAAGGAGGCCAGCTCAACTTCGGACCCGAGCCGCCTTGGCGCTGGCCTTGCGAGGTCGCCCGCTACGGCGTACCCCGCTCGATGCCTCTGCTGCCATCACCTTCTTAGCCGCTGCTGCCGCCATCGTTGCCTTGGCCGCTCGCTTCGCCGTGCCCACCGCCGTCTTGGTCGTTTTGGTTACCTTGGTCGCTTTGGTCACCTTGGCTACCGGGACAGCCTTTTCTTTTTCTGTCTTGGTCATCTTGGCTGCCTTGGCTGCCTTGGCTGCCTTTGACTTGCCCGAGCTCTCCTCCTGCGTCGTCGTGTACTTCAGCTTGCGCCAGATCCCCGACCCAAGCCCCGTACCAGACGACTTCCGCTTGCTGGGTCTTTCACCATCCGCCGTAGATTCCGACCGCCAGGAGAGAGGCTTCCTTCCACGGATCTTTGCCTCGTCTTCTGGATCCAGGAACCGGTGAATCAAACGGTGGTCCAAGATCCGCTCTTCTTTGTCCCCCTTCCCTTCCGGCTCCGTCTTCGGCCACAAGTAACCATGAAGCTTAGAATGGCGCTCGCATCTCGGACATGACGTGCGCGTAAAGTAGGCGTCATGCTGCACAAACGCCTTGGAACACACGGTGCAAATAACCCACGCCGTTTCGGGCTCAGAAAGAAGCAGTGGTGTCAACGTGTAGTCGCCCGGCACACGGTGCCTTGATCCGGTAGACGACTCGTCGTCTTGGTCTTGTTTGCTGTCCTCAGAATGTGCTTCTGCCCCTTTGTTGTCATCATCATGGCTAGTTGCATCTGCTTCCTCTTCATCACGCATGACTTTATCCTGTCGCGGTGTGAGGAGACTAGAGTCGGCATCCAGGGCAGCCTCACGTGTGACAGTCTCCAAGCAGTCGCCTTGTTCGCTGTCCGCAGACGCAGAAAGTTCTGGTGTGAGAAGAGCAGCCGCCGGCTCATTTGGTTGTGACATTTCATCCCCAGCTGGCGTGTTCACGGTTTGTATGGGGTCGCACTCGGAGTCGGATTCACTCAGCTGCTGGGACGCTTCGGGCGTCGGCGCTTGGTCGTGTGCTCTTCCATCGTCCAGGTGGTCATCACCGTGAAGCACCTGGATGCTCTGTGCAATGGAAGTTGGCCTGGGCGAGCAAATGATAAGGTCCACATTATCATTATCATCGGGGGTCGCCACAGCATGATCCACAACAGAACTCGCCCTGGAGCTGATACTGCGAGATGAGCCGGCCGCTGCAGCCGCAGTCTTCTGTCGTTTAGCAGGTGTCACGGGGGGCGTGGCCAGGCTGTCAGCGTCTCGCTTCCTGCTGGTCTCTAGCGTGGGTGTCGACTCGGCTGTGCGCTCGTGGTATCGCAGTCTCGTCTTGCGAACCTTGGGTCGCGCAATGGGAGTGAGAGACGGTGTTTCAGACAGGCCGCGGTTGAAGTCGTCTCTCCGGCGCAACGAGTAGCCACGCACGGGCGTCGAGGTGTCATCCTCCACGCTCTGTTTCACAGGCACGCTGCCGTCTGCCGGGGCCCAACCATTGACCAAATGGTCCTCGCAGGTCTTGCAGAGGCATTCGCAGTTGTCTTCGCCAAAGTAGCTGTCGCTGTATGTGACGGTGATCTCCTCTCCTAGGCTGATGGGCTTCGTGGCAATAATCTCGATTCCGGCCTGTCCGGTGGTGACGAGTCTTGCGTTGGCATCGCAGTCGTGGTTCGCAAATCGAGCCGGGCCCATAAACAAATTCGCCTCCTTCTTCCGTGAACTGACCACAATGCTAAAGTCCTTTTTGCGCTCGGAGAGTTCGGCCTCTTCCTCGGGCGTGATGACCACCTGGATGCCTGAGAGGTACTTGATCGTCTCGTGGGACTTGATGAATCGTCGGGCCGAGATGCTGGCCTCCTCCTGGAAGATGGTGTAGCGGTTCGTGGTAGTGACTTCAAAGGGGCAGTCAGGCAGATAGATATGCATATATCGGCGCATGTGGCGGCGAAAGTCCTCTTTCTCCTGGTCGGTCTTCAGGGCCCGGTAGAATTTGCTCAGGCCATTGGTGGCCAGCAGCTTTTCTTCCGCAAGGGGCATGTCCGGTTCCACAATGAGGTGCTTCTGGATGATCTTGGTGATCTCGTCCTCCTTTACTCCACGCGAGGGCAGATAAGATGGGCGGTTCTTGGGAATCGTAGTCCAGTAGAATGCCTAAATTAGTCGTGGTTAGTAGAAAGCCACCCAGCTGAGGTGCGGTGGCGGCGGCTTACGTGGTCGACAAGGGCATCCGTCAAAATATCATCGTATGATGCCAGCTGGGCAAGAGTCAACACATGCTTCTTCGGCGTCGAGCGCCGTGGCTTGGCCGGCGGCATTGCGACGGTTCTCGTAGGTGGCTACTTTGTAGCCTCGGATTAGAAGTGGTGAGACTGGGACCCGAAGGAGAGCGCAATGCGAGGGCGGCCAGAGTTGCAGTGTCGAGGCCGTCTCTAAATAGGTCCAAGGGGGAAAAAAAAAAGAAAACAAAAGGGAACAGGCAAAAGAGTGGACGGTGGGCGGAATCAGGAAACGAGCGGACTGCCTCACCCCCTCCAGACGGCACCTCTGACCCCAAAAAACGCACGACAAAAGGAATGCGCAAGAAGGCGGAACGACGCGGCCTTCGGAATGACGAACGCTGGACGATGCGTAGTGTAGCTGGCAACAGTGGTAGTGACCGGGGAGAGAGAGAAAAAAAAAGAGGAAACGTTGGCGCAAAGAGTAGAAGAAACAATTAAGACACGAGGGAGAAACGAGAGGCGCAGCACGGGTCGTCCGCTGGTGTGGGTGGTATTGTTTGTCAGGCCAGCTGTCGTTGGATACAGGGGCTGCTCAGATACGCAGTGGTGGGAGAACGACGAAACGGTCTGTTAGCATGCTGCTGGCTGAAACGGTGAGGAGTGAGTCTGGAAGCCGGGGAACAGAGAAGAGGGAGGGAGGCAATGTTGAGTGTTGGCCCTGGAATTAATTACTGGTTGTCCGGGGAGCTATCGAGGTTTTAAGGAACGAGTGTGGAGTATGCAGGGAAGCGACTACCCGAATCTGCTAGTCGCAAAGCCTTGGGAAAGAATGGGCGCCAGCGTGGACGAGACAGGCAAACGCCAATGACACCGCCGGAAAGTCTAGCCAGCCTTAGCACCTGCCTGTAGCGTCAGACCGCAGACGAATTGCGGCGAGCGCAGGTGCCAGCACGCCAGGAGAAAGGAATACTGAACAATGCAAGCCAGACGAGGGTCTAGCGCTCGCCGCCATCGAGGGATGCAATTAAACCACGAAACCGTTGTCATGTCATGGCGGAATCCGAATTGGGGGGGGGGGGGGGGGGGGGGGGGGGGGGGGGCTGAACGGTCCCTCCCTCTCCCAGCCTCTTGTTATCGTGGTTGCCAAAATTGGCGTCGTACGGTGGCCCGAGCTGAGATTGGGTTCCTGACCCACAATCCTCGAGCTGATTGGTTCAAATTCTCTATCGTGACTAAGCTGGCGACCTCCAAAATTTTAAACATCACACTGCGAAAAGCCGGGCGTGGGAAGAAAGGTCGACGACGAGACAACAGCCAGCTCTGTCCCCAATTCCACGGCACATCCGAAGACGCAGCGGAAGATCTTTTTTTTTTCTTTCTTTTGTGCCACATACTGTCAAGATGATTCAATTAAAGGTAAGCGCAGGCCAGAGCGGGAAACTCTGGACGGCAGACTGACCACCAACCAGTCCATGCTCAACTGCATCGACAACTCGGGCGCCGCCATTGTCGAGTGCGCCCAGATCGTCGGCCAGAAGCGACACGCGGCCATCGGCGACCGAATTGTCGTGGTTGTGCAGAAGCAGCGCAATGCGGCGGCCGAGGGCATGGCCGGCATGTCGGCCGGCAACAAGGTCAAGCGCGGTGACATCCGGCAGGCGGTGGTGGTGCGCACGCGCTACCCGGTGCAGCGCAAGGACGGCAGCGTCATCCGGTTTGACGACAACGCGTGCGTGCTGATCAGCAAGGCGGGCGACCCGGTGGGCAGCCGCGTGAACGGCGTGGTGGGCGCAGAGCTGCGTCGGAAGAAGTGGAGCAAGATCCTCAGCATGGCGACGATGCACGCATAAGGCAGGCCAGGAGGACCGCTTCGGGTTACGAAATGGGGAGACGGAAACGGGAGGGGATGGGGGGGTTGAGCAATACATTTACGGCGTTCTACAATGTAAAACAAACCTGTACTTATACGGCATGAAAGAACATAAATATACAGAACATCACCCATGCACAAAAACACGTTCGAGAAAGAGCAAAAGTTGATTGCAAATATTAATAAATCTTATTGCACTGAACTGAGACTTTCTATCTTATGATACGCACTGCCTTCTGCGTGCAGTGCTCAAAAAAAGTCGAGACGCCAGAATCGCCATTCATCCTTCCCAAAATAATACCATTCCCAGAATCTCCAAAATGCGCCGATACTCCATCATTGCCATGCACAAAAACGAAGGACTCGCTCTCTCATCGCTCTCGCTATTGGAAGATGTTACCGCATTCGCAGCAGACATAGAACAATTTCTAGAGCGAGGAGATACCCCCCAGAGGTTAGCGGTCTAGAATACCCGCAGGACGCCTGAAAACGTCTGCAGAGTACTCACCATTCCTGTTTCGGCACTGCGCTGTTGGGACTGGAAGAAGACGGCTTCTTCGTGCTTGCAAGCAGGGCATATTTTGTTGGATCGGGGGAGCTGACCATCAAAAACGAGCCTGTTAGCAGGACATCCTTGTGGCAGACAGCCAGAAAAGTCCAGAGTGCTCAGGGAAGCAGGAAAAAAAATATGCTCTTCTCCTCTCTCCCTCTGTCGGCTTGCTCCATGTAGTTTCTGCCAGTGGTCGCATTGCTTGCGGGTTGTCGCGTGATCGTATTCGGTTTCGTGGGAAACAAGAGGCCGTAGGGGCCTCTGCTCGTCAAGCGCCGGTAGCAAATAATGCCATTGTATGATCGTGCGGTATCGTAACCTTGACTAGGTTGCGCTCGGTTTTTGGGTCGCGTTGCCTTATGACATGTAGAAATCGATGTCATTTTCGAGTTCGAACTGGTCGGACAGGCGGCAGACGTCAAAGACTCCGCCGTCGTCATCGAAAGCCATATCATCAATGTCGGTCAAGTCGGTGGAGCACGAGCGCGTCTCGTCAAAGGAGTCGGCGGATGCGTTGGATGCGGCAGAGCTCGGTGCTGCCGGTCGGAAGATGAGCTGGGCACCGCAGCTGCGGCAGGCAACAATACCGCCGCAGCAGAGGCACAGAACAGCACTTCCTGTACAGCACGAGGACGGGGGAGAGACAGAAGAGTTCGCGTGACCAGGGGTAGAGGCAGAAGCATCAACAGCAGCAGTAGCACAAATAGCATCACCAACCGTTGGATCTGATCCGACGTCCTGGGTCACGCCGGCCGTCTCGCCGGCCGCGTTATTCAGGACGTTGCGGAAAACACAGCTGGAGGAAGCTTCCTCAGTGTACTGGCAGGTACGGCAGGTGAACTGCAGCTTGTGGGCATCGGGGTCCTCCTTGGGGTAGAGCATATTTGAGCACTCGGCGCAAAAGCGGAAGGTGATCTGCTCGAGGTTCTTCTTGGAGTCCTCGTGGGACGTTGTCGATTGTGGTGAAGCCATCGCGATCGATCGTATAGGTTGGCAATTTTTCGAGTATCGATGTCGGGTCGCAAGGTGTTGATAGATGTGAGGCGGGGGAAGAATATGAGGAGGGCTGAGAAATTCTTTAGAAAAAAAAAAGAAATCTTTGTTATTTGTGTCTGTTGGAAGAACGCGTCTGATGACTAACCTTTGCTGTCTGTGCTAGCGTCCTTGGAGGCCCTTCTGTCATTTATACCTGGCGACTTTTGGCGGACACTGGTGGCAAAAAGGAGTATTTAGCGAACCATCCAGTCACCAGAGAGAAGGCAGCCGACACATTTCAGTGGCTGAGTCACAAGATACGTCACAAAACACTGTCACAAATATGTTTTAGGCACCAGCTGCTGCGCTCTCGTAATACTCCTACTCGCAGTCACTTGCACCACTAGAAATGGCTCGCTTCGAAGCCCAGTGTGATATGAAACACAGCACAAATTGGCACAGTCCGCAAGAACAAGAATTATCGCACTTGTCACACTTCATCAGCTGGAGCAAAATGTCATCCACTACGAGTATTCGTAGTTCGCAGGTCCATTCCCTTGTCGATATTGTCCAGTTTTGATGGTGCCGTCAATACAGGGCTGCCGCCGAGATTCTTACAGTAAGAGCGCTCGTGCTCTGCTCTTGGGCGAAGCAGCCATTGGTCAGGCAGGTTCGCCCCGCTATGATCCCCATTGGGGAGCTCGTGGACGCTTGTCTCCCCCGCAACTGCCAGGCGCACAAATAGACGGCCAGTTGATTTCCCCGTATCAACAAAACGCACCAGTAATTCCACCCTCTACTTCTCCTCATCCTCTGGTTCGCCTGCGAGCATATACCGGCACACCAGTGTATCATTTCAATTGCATCTCGCATAAATATCATAAACCCAAGCATACAACACCATGGCTGGAGAAAATCGCGTGAGTCTCTCCCTCTTCCTTCCCCTTCGCCTGCGATGGAATGTGGATGTGAATGCGAATGTGGCCTTTTGCCGGGACTCCCGACGGTCGCAGCTCTATTTCTCTGCTCCTCGGTAGCTTCTCGTCGGCAGCTTCTCTTCCCTCGTAACAACAAACAAACAAACAAAAGACGAGCACCCCTCCTGCTGACCACCGCGTCCTGTCCACAGGAAGAGACCGGCCTGCCGCCCGACTGGGAGGTCCGCCACAGCAACTCTAAGAACCTGCCATACTACTTCAACTACGTCGACAAGACCTCCCGCTGGGAGCCGCCCCCGCAGACCAACACCGAGAAGCTCAAGCTGTACATGGCCAAGTACCACTCGGGCGCCGCGCTGGCCCTGCCGGCGGACCAGGGCGCCGGCCAGCACCAGCAGCAGCAGCACGCGCAAGCCGGCGGCAAGATTCGCGCGGCGCACCTGCTGGTCAAGCATCGCGGCAGCCGGCGGCCGATGAGCTGGCGCGAGGCGGAGATCACCCGGACCAAGGAGGAGGCGCGGGCGATCCTGCAGGGCCACGAGGAGCGGATCCGGCGGGGCGACATCTCGCTGGGCGAGCTGGCCCTTACCGAGTCGGACTGCAGCAGTGCGCGCAAGCGGGGCGACCTGGGCTACTTTGGCAAGGGCGACATGCAAAAGGAGTTTGAGGAGGCCGCCTTTGCCCTCAAGCCGGGCGAGATCAGCGGCATCGTCGACACAGCGAGCGGGCTGCACCTGATCGAGCGGTAAGGCGCACAACCCCCTTCACCATCTTCACCATCTTCCTTACTCACACTAACGCGCATACAGGCTAGCATGAGGAGGCAGGCTCCGGCCGTAATGGCGGATCCTGGCAGCGTAGGCCGTGTAGCAATGCCAGGCCGTAAGCGGTCATCAGCGGCCATCCGATGCGCGAAACGTCTACGTGCACGGCGCGTATTACAAAGGGGCCGCACAAGACGAACACATCCAGACAACCCCGTAAAATGGCACAGAGGAACATCCGTCGTCACGACAAAGGCGAGCCCGGGCCCAGCAGTCGCCCGCTGGCTGGCTTGGCTCTGTTGGGTGTTTTTTTGCCTTTTTTTTAACTTTTTTGTATTTCTATTTTGGACCGAAAGATCAGGCATCGTTTTGGTTGGGCGGTACCGAAAGAGATATATCCTTGGCGATCTGTCTCAATTTGCGGTCGTCCTTGTGATACCAGTCCGTCTGAATCGCCTTGCAGCACATGGCACATGTCTGGATCAAGTCTCGCTGCTATGAATCCGTCTATCGCTGTTACATATTTCCATGACATAGTTGCAGAATGGTATCAGAACTCGCAAACTTATGTTTTGTGCTCCATCTGTCTGGGGTATTATATATGGCTGTGGCCGTCTCATCTGACCAGCTCCTGGGCATGCTGCTCTTGTCTGTTCTACGGTCGATAGTTCCTTCCCTTTCTCCAGACCCTGAACACCGTCGACGAGGTACCACGCCATCAGGCTATTAGCGACACCAGCCATGTGTCCAACGGCTGGATGGATGTGAACACCACTGTCATCACGCCAAAGACGGTCATCGATAGCGCCGAGTAGGGCGCCGCCTGGCTTCCGTTCTCATACAGATATGCCGTCCCCATGGCCGCAGCATTCATCCCGACTGTCATGCCCGTCGCCACGACTGTTGGACTGTCGCTTCCTTCCGTCGTCGCCGTGCTGGTTGCGTCCTTGCATTCCACGGAGGTGGTGAAGCCGGCGGCCTGTTTTCTGTCTTGCCCTGCCATTTTTTCAATGTCATAGATGTCTGGCGCAGCCGCTCGAACACTGGCCGAGTCGCCCGGTGCCTGCTGTCGGTCAGGCGTTTGGGAAGATCCCCCATCTTTATCGTCTTCAGACTCTGACGCTCTGCTGCCGCCAGAGGCACCGCCATTTCTCCTGACACGGACGAACATCCTCAGCGCCCACGAGCATACGCCGAGCCCCATAACCACCTGGAACACGATGCCGTTAAACACAACCAGAGCCGCATTCAGACCAACATCGCCCCCGAGGCTTGTCATGGCTGGGGCAGCCAGGGCGAGGGTGACACTGCGCGCCGCAAAGGCGAGGGCATTCCTCGACGGCACCAGCCCCATCGCATGCGTCAGGAGCGGTCCACACACAATGTTGACGAGCGCAAAGACAGCACCGGTCGCAAGCGTGGTCAGACCGGCCCTCGACAGAAGCTGTGCCCTGTACTCGAACAGCTTCAGCCCCCAGCTGACGATTCCAGAATCCAGAATCGACAAAGCTATGTCGCCCGCGCCCATGGCGGCCTTGTCCGACGTCCGGGGCGGCTTGGCATGGATCATGTCGGCCAGTCGTGTGTTGGTGCTGAATTTGTCCAACACTTGGACTATGCTGCAGTGTCTGGCCTTTGCCTTGACTATTGTATAGACGATGATTCCAATGGAACTCCAGAGCACGCCATTGAGGCATGCAGCCAAAACGATCCGGCAGCGTGGGCGTCTTTTCAGGCGCTCCGTCTTCTTGGCCATCATCTGTGCGGTCAAAGTTCCCATCCAGAGGACGAACAGAACAAAGGTGTCTAGAGCAGTGTCGTTTCCAGTAGTCAGAGAAACAGGAATGCCAATCACAACGATGCCAAAAACGCAGCATACGAACCCCAAGTTCGCCACGGCGAGCCTCGTTGATTTTCTGCACAAGTGAGAAAAGAGCCCACAAGCTTTTGTATCTCCCATTGCACGCTTCTGTGGATGATGTTTTTCTTTTCGAAGCTGCTGGCTCCCGGTTGCGACGTCTACCTCGATATCGCAGCTGTTTGTATGGTGAGCAGCTGATGGGACGTTTACGAGCGTTGTGGAATCGGAGATGTAGCCATGGCCATGGTCTAAAGGTTGTGTTTTCTTCCCTATCATTGAGTCTCCTGGATCGCCGATTGCGGTTATCGGTGCTGAAGTTTGTGTATAGTGTTCAGAGGGTTGGCTTGAGGAGGTTTTGATGTGAACTGCCAAGAGAACATTTTGTAGGCCAAAAGCAAAGCAATACACCAACGCAGAGCTGAGAAGACCGGTAATTACTGTAATAGCGGTTAGAATTTGAAAGCCAGAAAAAAAGCGTCGCCTGTGGGTAGATATTGCTCACAGAATCCAAATACCACCGGCCCAATAGTCCTTGTTGTGAGAGACGAGCTCCTCGTTATCATAACAAAAGGCACAAGAAATCCTATGGGCATGTGCTTGTTAATGATATCCGTCTAAAATATGTTAGCTGTCTGAAACGGAGGTGTTCCATCCGGAAGCTTTGAATGTTCTTACTGGAGTTTTCAAGTATTGGTTGTACATTCCATCCAAGCCAGACACAAACTTGGAAGCAATAATCATAACAACAGCAATCAGTGTCATGGCCAATATCGGGGCTGGAAAGTCGTTTATGTTTGCTGTGATATGTTGCAGGCCACAGATGAATATTTGAAATGTCAGAATGAGGGCAACAACAAGGAATCCATTGCAATATTTTGTTGGGAATCTCGAGGCAAAACTCCTTAGCCGCAAGCTCTTTTGTCGCCACCAGACACAGGAGGAAGCACACGGCATTATTGCAGAGTTGTCTAGCCTCCAAGCAAGGTGAACCAAGATCACCAACAGTGAAACAGGCTCGGACAGAGTGATTCCACAAGCTCTCAAGCCAGAGATGCCTTTTCAGCTCTCGTAGTCATGGAAGACCAGAATGAGGACAACGCAAGAACGGTAGACAAAATTTGAGTCGACGGTCGTGAGACACTGCACCAATTATAGACTCAAAAAATCAAGACGGGAAATGTAGCAGACACAAGATGCATCTTGTAGGGAAGCCTATGGGTAATAACAAAGAACAAGCAGGGTAAGTGGTAGACACATATAACGGAGAGAAATCCGAATAGCGGCAACGGATAAGAGAACGAACAATCTCCGAGACACAAGGTTGAATCATAAAAAACGGCATGCCTATATCAAGAAAGGGGGTATGTGGGTTGAACAGGAAGGAGTGAGATGTCTTTCTATAAGTAAGGGGGGGTCATGTCGGTTTGTGGACACACGAACCCACCAGAGCAAACCGCAAACCGGGCGAGGTACACCGCAGTTTCCCGAGTCAAAAGGAAGGATTGCGTGGTTTCTTGTCACAGTATTCTGTGCAAGTCGGGTCACATTCGTTGGTATTTGATCCTTGTGTTGGTCCTCTTCGCGGCAAGCAGACCATCACTCGGGCGCCTCCGTTGTCCATATCAAGGAGACACTTGTTTCCTTTTGTTATCTGCCGTATTTCGGCAACAGTCGTTCTCATCCATGTTCCGCCGTTTGAGAACCCGAGACAACCTTGTCCTGTCAGCGGTGTCGTCTGCGTCGTATTCCTCACTTTAGCGTTCTCTTCCAGTTCCCATTTTCCGAGAGACAACACACAATAATGTCTTGGAAGTTGTGTAAACGGGGTTTGCTCCCCAATGAGGTAGGCAAAACAGAAGGCTAGACACGAGAGAGACCAGGGCCTGGTGGAGGACAAAAACGTCGAATAGGCCTGCTCCCGGTCATAGATATTTATTTAGTTGCATGATACTGTGCTCTCACCTCGCTATGAACAAGCGAGATGCATTCCCCTGTACGGCCGCCAGGTCAGTCAAAACAATGGGGCATTTTGGTTCGAGAGAGAATTAGAGTTTACCATCGCGGGCCATAATGAACTCACATTCATTGGTCAGCATGTTGTGATGTAGTGGTGCAACAAGAATAGCCCATAATGCAACGTGTCAACCCTAATACCCGCTCATCGGGTCCGTCAGACGTGTGGAAATCTAGAACGCAAAAGAAGTCATTTACAGAGTGGACTTGCGGTGGGTTGAGAAATCAAACAAAAAGTTATCAGGGCAAGCGGGTATATGGAATTCGGCTGTCTGTTGGCAGAGTTTGCTCCCGGGATTTGCTGACAGTGGCTCAAACAAGGTTGGCCGAAGTCGCTGGCACAAGACACCGGCATGGACCAGTCCACCGTGCCGTCCGTCCTCGCACACAGACCTCGCACAAGACGCACGGATACGGACACAGAAAAACACAGACGGACACGAGCGCATGGACCTTTGAAGAACGGCTGAGTCTGGATATGCCGAAATCGTTCCCTGAATAGCACTGCCAGCAGGGGGGGCCTGAGGAAGCGTTCTGTTCCCTGCCACCGACCCGAATATTTCCAATGCTCTTGGATGTGAAAGCCAGTCGGCAATCAAAGCCTGTGTAGTCTAGAGAAGATAACTGCCTTCTCGAGCAGTGCGCATTGGTGTTGGTGACGCGGCGCCTCCCGTGCCGTGACGTAAGGTGCCCCTTGTTTTGCCAGCGAACACTGCTACCGGTCCCTTCCACGTGCCATTTTGGGGGGGACAAAAGAAAGGGGGTTGTGCGTTGGACTGGTGCAATGGCTGTTTGCGTGTGGGAAACAATTTTTTGCCGAAGACTTTAGGGTGCGATCGTGTTTGTGTGTGGATTTGTTTACGCAGCCCCCCTTTCAGGCTCGTGAAAACGGCAGGAGTGACCGGCAACACCGTTTAATGCCAAACAGGCAACAATCAGTTCAAAATCTGACATTTCTGTTTCTGCTTCTGCTTCTGCTTCTACTTCTTCTGCTTCTTTTCACCTGCTGCCAACATCTGTCAAATTTGGCACAATCGGACATTATCCATCAATGAATGTCCTGAGATTTTGCGTCCTTGTCTTGGTCTCGTCTCCTGCTGTCCTCCCTAGCCGAGCGATTTTCTCAGGATGAAAATAAGGGGGCCGAGTAAAACACACACCACCACATCTCACATGCAAGACAACCAGACCTGAAGCTTGGAGCTGTTCCGGGGACGTTACACATGTGGCGCAGGAGCTGTCGAATACCGAGCCGCGGTTAACTGCCGGCTCGAGCCGTTGGGTAGCCCTGGGCATGGCCGCAGCTGATTCGTAACGCAAGTACAGTACAGCACAGCCAGGCAAACGATATTACGACACGGCACGGCAAACACGCACTGTCCACTGGACAAAGATCGAGATAAGCATACCCGCACTGGTCACCGCTACACGGGCTCTGTCCTTGGATGTAGCACAGGCGGGAAAACGGAGGAAACTGATGACCAGCCGAAGGATCATTCCTCCGTGTCATGATTCCTTTCCAGAACCCCTGGCCGAAGAAGTTGGAAAATGTATCACACTGCTCTGCCAAGAATGGAACGGATTAGGCGAAAGTTGCGAGGGAATTCAGAGCCTCGATTTTTTTTTTTTTCTTTTTTTGAAAAGTGCGGATACGAGAACATCAATTTTCTGGGCTACACAACAGTGTCACTCAACTCTGTGATGTCGTCAAAGTTCCTGCTCACATATTTTCCAGCTCAAGGGTGTTGGCACATGCAGACGATGGCTGATCGCCCCTGGTGAATCGCCTATCGGGGCTCGGCTTTCCAAGTCGCCCATTCGCCAACAGATGTTGGCACGCAGGGCGAGAGGATTACGTACTTGGGCGATACAGCCTTGTACACGTACATATGCATGAAGATCGCCATGCCAGTTCCTGTTTTGGCCGCTTCGGCTATCAGACATGCGTCCGCCATGCTGCTGTACCGTCACATCTCATGCCGGCTCGCTTGTGAACGCCACACAAGGTCATATGCTTATACTTGTGAACAGGATGCCCTGGCCTTTTGTGGATTGCGTTGTCAAGGAGGTAAATTCCTATACTGGCCCCTGAATTCCTTACAACTCATCTGATCAGCAGAATGGGCCTATGCCATCTGCGACAAGATTGAGTATCCCACAGGTTCTGGTCTGTCGCAAGGCCAGTGCGGCTTGAGCACAGACCTGAATCTGTCGGCACTTTTCGAAATGCTGGGGAACATGCATGCATATGTATGCACAGAAGCATGCCAACGAATCCCCTCGCGCGGCGGTTCTGAGCTGTACTGGCAAACATATCACAGGCTGAGACATTCAGGCAATGCCCGGATGGGGCTGGCGGAGACCTTGAACAGCGGTGAGTCGACACATCCGGAAGAAGGCCCGGTTCTGGCTTCGTCCACGGGGGCGTCGTACGCATATGATGCGATGTGTTGTCGAGAAGCCGCAGTCCAGTCCGGTCGAATGGGAGTGAGAGAAGGGTCAAGCTGCCTTGCTGTCTGAGACTCGTGTGCAGCGGACACATGTCGGTGAAGCCAAGCCGGGGGGTGGGGGAACGCCCCTGACCTTGACACAACCAGCGACTGATTCGATTCATTGCATACGCGTGCATCCCCGGAACGCGTACGTGGACCGATGCCCAAAGCACATCGATTCCGTGCAAGAGTTTCCTCGCCTGACTGAGCAGACGAGCTTGGACGCCCGCAGTAGCACAAAAAGACTCTGGGTGTGCAGGGTGGCCGTTTTGTTTCGCTTTTGTTTCGCTGTTGGTGCAGCTCGTCTGCTGCACAGCCTCTATGCTACAGTTGCACGCAGCTCGGTGCCGAGATGCCCGGAAAGCCGACAGAGGCAGCTGGTTTGAGAACATGAATCTGGACGGCCACGCCAGCATCCGATGCTATTTGTAACGAATCTGCAGCTTAACCTACATCAACAAGCCGACAACCAAGAAGCCAAAGAAAAAAGAACCGGCGCCTTTTACAAAATATTGAACATGGTCCGCTTGGCATGCCCAAAGATGGCCGGTGGGATGCCGTCCACCATGCCGATGCGCTCCCAGGCACGAGGGTTTCCGGGGGACACGCCAAGGAAGAGACAGATGGCGCGCATCTCCATCCTGCTGACGAGAAGGCAGAGGCAGGGAGCGGTCCAGGTGGTGATGGGTAGGGGCTCGCCGTGGGGGACGCGCTCGGCCGAGATGGGACGGGAGGAGCCGGGGGCGGCGGGGAGCCGGGGCCGCAGAGGCACGTCGGCGTGGACGGGAAACGGCTGAGGGACGCCGTTTTTGTCGGCGTAGACGCCCAGGACTTGGTAGCGGCGGGCGAAGCCGTCGCCGTCACCGTCGCGACCGGGCTCAGGCTTGATCTGACAGCGCAGCTCGAGGGCGACGGCGAGGCCGGCGACGACAAGGAGGCCCGAGTCCGTGTTGAGGCTGCGCAGCTCGAGGTCGACGACGGGCGGGTCATGGTCGTGCAGGTCAACGAGAGGCCGCGCACTGACGTAGGTGATGGGACCGTCGACGCTGGCCCAGCTCCAGGTCGGGGCATAGCGGCCCGGATTGGGGCGGCTGGGGCGACGAGCGGCGACCGAGATGGCGTCGTCGTCGCCGTTGCACTCGCCGGTGGTGGCCCCAGACGCCCCGGATTGCCAGCCGAGGCTCTCCAGGAGAGAGTGCGTCCACATGCCCCAGAGCGGCGACCAGCCCTGGCGCTGGGCGATGCGGCGCATGACGGCCTCCATGGCGGGCATGCGGTCGGAGGCGCGGGTGATGTCGCGGCTCATGTACTCCTCGACCAGGGTGGTCCAGGTGGTGCGGGTGACGCTGTCGAGGCGGGCGGACCACGAGTGGCCGCGCACGCCAGCGCCGAAGCCCTCCCAGACGGAGTGGCGGCGGCACTCGAAGCGGATGGCGGCGGGGGTAAAGAAGACGGTGCGCGCCGAAAGCAGGCGCTCCTGCCAGATCCAGGCCCGCGTCGACAGCCGGCCGTAGTCGCCGCCCTCGGCGTCGCTGCCGAGCGCGTGTGTGCGCTGACGGAAGCGCAGCGGCAGCGACCCGAAGCCGCCGCCCACGGCCATGTTGAGCTCGTACTGCGCCCAGCGGCGATCGCGCGGCGCGAGGATGCGGTCGGCCTCGGACGTGGCGGCAGCGGCGGCAATGGTCAGGGTGGCGCGGCCGTAGATGTCGCCCATCTTGGGCGCCTGCCGGCCAAAGTCAGCGGCGTCACCCTGCAGGATGCACAGGCGGTCGATCCACAGGTAGTCGATGCCGAGGGTGCGGACGATGCGCACGACATCCTGGAAGAGGCTGGGCAGGTCCTCGAAGCGGATGCCGGCCTTGCGGGCCACCAGCGTAGCGCGCGTCGACATGAACGTGTCCGGGCGGACGGGGCCCCAGCAGTAGCTCAGGGCGACATACTGAGCGCGCGTGTGGTCCGGCTCGATCAGCTGGATGCCGCTGGGAGTGCCGGCCTCGAGCCAGAGCACGCGGTCGGGCAGTTCAGGCAGGTCGTCCAGGCCGCAGCTGTGGTTCTTGGAGCAGTCGGCGAGCTGGCTCTTGATAAAGTCGATGCACTTGACGTCGTCGGCGTGCGACGGGATCTCGGTGGCAAAGCCCATGTGGGCAATGAGTGATTCGAGGACGATGTCTGGATGTTGTCAGCCATGGGGAATGAAACAAAACAAAAAAAAAAAAAGAAAGCACAAAGACAAAACTCACGTCCCACAGTCACCTCGCTAGCCGCGAGAGCCTGGCGGAAGATCTCCACGTCGACAGACTTTTTGGTAGGGTGCATGAGGCTCATGAGGAGCTCCATCTTTTCGCCCTCGCGCAGGGTGATGCCCATGCCCTGCGCATTCTCGCTGCTCACTTGGATCTTGGACATGGTCCCAAACTCCAGCCGGACCACCACGGGCAGACCCGGCGCCAGATGGACGTGCAGAAACGTCTTTTCGGTCTCCCAGCCCGGCGCGACGGCCCCGAGAGCGGTGCGGATCATGGTGCAATAGAGGCAGCCGGCGGCGGCGGCGTCGATGAGCTGCTTCGAGTTGTCCACGGTGAACTTTGCGATGCGCGTTCCGGCCGGCAGGATGTACTCTTGGCGGGCCCAGGCACGCTCGGGCTGCTGCTGCTGCTGCTGGGGCTTGTCGTCCGAGGGCGCCTGGTACGGGTTGAGGTTGTAGCACACGGGGCAGGCGCTGGGCGGCTTCATCTCGACCGTCTGGAGCAGCTCCTGCAGGTTCGGACAGCTGGCTGCGGGCGTCTGGAGGATCGAGGCAAGCCGCTCCCTCGAGGGCGGGCAGGCGTCGGTGCCGTGCATGAAGAGCGTCATGCCGGTGGAGGGCGATGGCGCGGCTGCTGCTGCTGCTGCTGCTGCTGGCGGCGGCGACCCTCTGAGACTCAGGTTCTCGATGGGAGGCAGAGAAGACGAGGGCTGAGATGGCGGAGGTGCAGACGACGTGCCGCTGGCTGCAGGCTGCGGCAGGCTGCCCGGCTGGGCAGCGTTTCCGCGGCCGTCTTTGTCCCGTTTGATTTTTTGCGTGAATTTGTCCATTGAAGCGGAGGAAACATTGACTGATCAAAGTGTGCCACATGCGGCTGCTCGATGGTCTGCTTTATGAGCCGCAGCTGCCAAGCCGGGGGGACCCCAAGGCTGTCCAAGCTGACGCCCAGGCTCGCCTCTTTCCATTCGGACCAGGGCTTATGCAATGCTACAACAGAAAAACTTGGAATGCCACCCTCCAGAACACGCCCGGTCAACACGATTTCCTGACCGAACTCGAACTCGGGTAATCGCACAAGACCGTTCCTTATCAGCCGCAGAGGCTTGGCTTAACGCCTGAGAACGGGAGCCATGGCGCCATCCTGGGGCCATATTGTGTCGCTCCTCCGACATGCAAGCGTCTGTGATACGCCGTGCATTGGCGACAAGAACTTGGGCTGGCGTGCGGAAAGGCTTCGCGAGGTCGAATACGACCAGTACGAGAATGAGACTCGGCAGGTGGGGAGGTGGGGCAGAAATTAAGGTGCGGACCCGCTGGGGAAAGAGTCTCAGTGGACCCAGCCACTAAACCGAATGCTGCAGAATTTCAGCCACACTTGGAGACTCAACGTCACCGTAAACAAACCGAACTGCGATGCCTTCACCAGACATGTCGTGTGAACAGCTCGCGGCCATCCTCCGCTCGCGCGGCGCGCCCATTGACGATGCGGCCGTGGATTCCGCGCTGACGGATCCCGAGAGTGGCCCGATGCTGTCCGACTGGGCCCAGACGCACCTGACGGAGGACACGCTGCTGACCCTGGACGAGCTGGAGCTGTGAGCGGGCGTCCGTTGGTGCTGCGCATTGTGTGGCGGGAAAGCTTACGTTGGAGGCAGGTACGATGCTCTTGAGCACAGCGGCCGAGCCTCGCAGCTGGCAGCCCGCATGGGGAACAACAACAACAGCAGCAGCAGCAGCAACAGCAGCACAGCAGCCGGGCTGGTGCCGCTAAACGACGCCCTGCTACGGTCGGCGATGGACGCGCTCGACGGCTCGACCGAGACCCTGTCGCGGCAGGTGGACACGCTGCGGCAGCAGCAGGAGGCGGCGGCGCGGCTGGCCCAGACGACGGGCCAGGCCCGCGAGGCGCGGGCGGCCTTTGAGGCGCGCCAGCGGCAGCGGTGGACGGCGCAGCGGAGCGGGCTGGCGGCCGACGTGGAGCAGCTCTCGCGGGCCGTGGACGGCCGCGTGGCCGAGCTGGCGCAGCAGCGGACGGAGGCGGCGGGCCGGGCGCAGCAGGCGGTGGAGGCGCTCTGCCGGTCGGACGACACGCTGCTGGCGAGCCTGCAGAAGCTGGGGTGGGCGCTGACGGTCACGGACGGCACGCAGGAGCAGCAGAGCATGGCGCAGCTGCGCGACATTTGCGTGCGGCTGATCCAGCTGACCGTCGCAGCCATCCGCACCAAGCTCGACCGGCTCTACCTCGAGGCTCTGAGCGGCCGCGCGACCGCCGCCCCCGGCCCGTCAGACTCACCACACGAGAGCGACGACGACCAAGACGTGGCTGCGCTGCAGGCGGAGCTGGAGTCGCTCTATTCGGAGATTTTGCCGGTCGCCGAGATGTCTGTCGACCAGCAGTACCTCGAGCCGGCCCTAAAGTCAATGTCCGGGAAGCACCGAAAGGGCATGGCCCGGTCGTTGATGGCTCTCGACTATGTGTGTTCTCTTATCCACGCTTATATTGCTCTTGCTCACTGCTCAGATCAGCGAATGCCTCGACTTTCTGCTCGAGCACATTGCCCTGCTGTCGGCGCGCGTCGAGACGGCGAACGCGCACCAGACGGCCGCGGACGCGCTCGCGGCCACGGCCCGCTCGGAGCTCGCTGCCAAGATACCCACGCCGCGCAAGAGAGACAGCATGCCCTATGGCGGCGGCGGTATCAACAGCTCGCCCATGCGGCGGCGGCAGACGGAGCTGGGTCCGTCGCCGTCGCCCGTGCGCCGACGATCCGGCACGGTGGGACGGCGCCGGTCTTCGGGCTTTGGGGCCGGGTCGCTCGACGTGCCGCCGCTGGAGCAGCTGCTGGAGGACCTCTGTGTTTTGCTGCCGATGCCCGACGACGTCTGGGACACGACGGCCAGTGTCCCGGAGCCGGGGTCGCGCGCCTACGCCAGCCGCGTCAACGCGCGGTTCCTGCAGAACACGCTGGCCGAGCGGGCCAGCAAGGCCGACGACGTGGCTGCCAACGTGCAGGCGTCGTTTGAAGAGGCCACGGCCATGCACCTGGCCGACGCGCGCCGCGCCGTGTCGACGACGCGCGCCTCGGTCCTCGCCGAGAGCCCCTTTGGCCCCGCGCAGCTGGCCGACCCGGAGATTGACGCGTCCATTGCCGTCATGGCCCAGGAGGTGGGCAAGGTCCAGGCCCGGCTCGAGGCCGTCGTCCGGGACCTGGCCAAGGCGCGCAGCAGCGCCCAGCGCGACCGGCTGGTGGCCCGCTGGGGGTGAGTGGCCTGATGGGAGGGAGGGAGCACTAGAGACACCTTGTTGGCGGGGCACCACTGGCTGTGCCTACAGCCCGACTTGGCCGGCCGTGGTCGTGCCGCGGCCCTTGTCCGCCAGGTCGCCCTGGGATTACGTCATGTCTTTTTATTCGTGGTAGACAGGACGCAGCAGCTGAATGTGGCTCTGAGACTAGGCACGGTATTTGGACCTGTAGGCAGACTTGGCATACTTGATGCATTACTCATACACTTGCTTCTCTGGGCTACACCTCGTGTACAATTTCAAAGCCAGCCCGGACAGCCGTGGTGGAAGAACCGGCAGGACTGCGCAGTTGACAGCCGGAAAACGCCGGGATCGCCCACCAGTCTGTTTCCAGGGCCGCTTTTGTCTACTTTCCAGCAACACCGACGACGTGCACTACCTAGCTGACAGCCGCCACACGTCCGAGCTGCGCAACATGCAAGCTTAGCAGCAGTCGTTCCTGGATGCGATGACTGATGGCAGTAGGACTCCACCGCGCCCTTTCGCCTGGGATTCGGCGTCCTTTTTGTCCCAAAGTACTAGTACGTCGTTGGAACATGCACCTGGTCCTTGCCGCAAGTATCCCCATCGGCGGGTCTGTCCGCCAATACGAGGCGGTCTATTCCTGGACCGACCCCCCCCCCCCYCCCTTCCCTTAGTTAGCCGGTTGTTGGCCCGGAAGCAACCTCACGTGGCCGCAATGGGGAGGGGGGAAGGGGGGGAGATCTGCGCTCTGCGCAGCGTCTGCGCAGCTTTCTCCCACGTCATCGAACCGGTTCTTGCCAGCCGGGCAGTCTGGGAGGTGTGTGTGTGTGTCCATGATGCAACAGCGTCGCAGTGTCCGACGGCCTTTAGCCCGGATCCACGACAAGAGAGACAAGAAACAAGACGAAACAAGAAACCTAGCTCTTGCCGATCACAGCGAGGTGCAGAAAGGCCAGCCATGACGGCGACATAATCATATTTTCCACTTCCACGCGTCCTCTCAGTCATACCGGCGACGCCCCGGCCAGCCACGGTGGTCATGGGGGAGGGAAAGAAAGGCGCGCGCTGCCAATGGGGAGGGGGGCGTGTGAGGTGGAGAGGCGACTCGCAGACTGGCTGTGCACTTGCGCCCGGGTTTCTCGTCGACTTGTCAACTCAAAAGACACGCAGGGCGCGGCGCGCGCCATGCACGATATGCCGCAGAGGAATGGCACAGCGTCGCACTCGTGCATGCATACCCGTAGACAAAGAGCTCACCGCGTCGCCCACTGAGCAGGCTCGTCTGGCGTGCCGTGCCGACAGCGAGACAAGAGATGCCCTCTTTTGAGAAGGGAGAAGGGGGATGGATGGTTGTCTCAGCAACTAACCCCATTCCCATCTTTCTCCCCTCCCCCCCCCCTTCTTCAACAACCGGCTGTACATCTTGTCATCTGTACTTGGGTGGCAACCACCAGGCTTTTTTTTTTGTCTTTTTATCTCTTTTATCTGTTTTATCTCGTTTCTGCACTTTCTGTCAAGCCGGCTGTCCTCGTGATGCAGAGCGGGCTGGCCGGTCTGGGGTGGTTGCATCGCCTCCTTGTTCGTCTTCCTCCCCCCCCCCCCCCCCCCCCCCTCCTCCTCCTCCAATCCCCTCTCTTCCCCGAAAAAAAAATAGCCTTGTCGCCCCAGACAAGGGGAGGGAGCAGCCGGCCGCGTGAGAGAGAGAGAGAAGAAAGAAAAAAAAAATGAGAGAGATGCTGACCTATTGCGCTCGGCGAAAAACAGGAGGGTGTGCTCGTAAAGAGAAAGAGGAGCAGTGCAGTGTCTCTCGTCTCGTCTGGGATGGCTCGCCTGCTCCTGGCCCGCTGCCCAGTTTCGTGGTGAGATAGGGGGGGGGGGGGGTGTCCGAGTCATCGCGGCCGATCCTCTCTGGCTCTCTGGGTCTTCTTCCCTGGACAGGCTCCTCTCTCCTCTCCTCAAGCAAGGCAGCAGCAGCACGGAACAGCACCCCACTCCCACTTCAACCCCACCCCACCTTTGCTAGGCTGTCCAACCCGCCCGCCTGCCTGCCTGCCTGCCCCGCCCTGCAGCGCGCTCGCTCCTTCCTGCCCTGTCACCGCAGGTGACTGCTGCAGGTAGTATGGCGAGAGCAAGCAAGCAGGCCAAGCCTGCAGCAGTGTGCATTAGCGGCCGCCGGCGTGTCGAGTCATCCATCATGCTTCTCTGCATGAGAGCGGCCAATCACGGCGGCCAGCCTGCCCTGACTCCTCTGCCAGAACACAAGAAAAAAAAAAAGACTTGGCAGCAGGCAGACAGTCGTGTCAAAGGGGCAGTCACCAGATGGAAAAAAAAGAAGCCTTTGATTTTTTTGGTATCCCAGAGTTTTATTTTCTATCTAGAGTCCCAAAGTCCCCCAAAAATGCAAACGATGCAAAAAATGGCAACGTAGAATTCGGCCAAAGAAACGAGACAAAAGAAAGACACCAGAAATCCCAAAACAAAATTCCAGACCTGGCTGTCCGTTACATGTACTTGTACAGCCCCTCGTCTGGGTAAAAGATCTCACTGCGGCGCTTGAAGCTGCTCCCGGCCGTGTACCGGCGCGGCGGCATGCTGAAGCGGCTGCGCAGGCGGTCGCGCTCGGCGCCTTGCCGGCTGTCGGTGTCGGTGGACGAGCCGCCGCGGATGCCGAGCCCGGCAAACGATGTGAAGACGTCGTCCATGTCGCCGTCGGTCACGACGAATGACGACCGACGGGAGGAGGCACCCGAGGCACCCGAGGCGCCCGAGGCGCCCGAGGCCGGCGAGGGCAGGCCCGAGGTGGTGTCGGTGGCTTTGTTGCCGTTCTTCAGAATCGATTTGACCTCGCCCTGCAGGTTCTTGTTCTCCTTGACCGACTGCGACCGCGCCAGCTTGGGTCGCATGCTGATGCGGGCGTTGGCCTGCAGGCGCTGTTCGTCGGCCCACCGCAGCTCTTTCTTGGCTTCGGCGACGGCCGGCGAGCCGGCCGGCGAGGACTCGTAGGAGGACCCGTAGACGTCCGTGTTGCCAAAGGCAGGCAGCGACGACGGCAACACGGATGCTCGCTCGCGCGCGGCCCGACGGCGGCGGCGGCGGCTGGCCTGCTCCTCCTCGTCCTCGGCCGACCCATAACCCAGCGGCGACCGTTCGGTGCGCCACCGGTGCGGGGTGAGAAACCCATCGTCGTCGTCATGAGCGGCGGCCGTGGCATGTACGTCTTCACGGCGGCGTCCGCTGGACGAGCGGTCGTGATGGTAGTGACGCTGGCGTAGCCGCGAGGAGGACGCGTGTTCTAGCACCTCGACGGGGGCCGGAGACGCCGTGTTGGTCACAATGCGCGGCACACGGTCCTCCACGATGATCGGCCGCCGGCCGCGCTCGGGCGGCGTTTCCAGGCCATACGGCATCGTCGACGACCGCTTGATGGGGATGGGGCGGGCAAAGCTGGCGGGCGGTTCAGGCGAGTAGTGGTGGTTGTGGCTGGTGCCGGTGCGCGGCCGCGGCGACCGCGACGACCGCGACGACGACGACATCGACACCCGCGTGCCGTTGACGTAGAGACCCGATCGCCGCCGCTCGCGGTCGTGGTCGCTCGACGGCGACACCGACCGCGGCGTCGGCGGGAACACAGACGGAGACAGCATGGTGCGGTCTCGCTGCGTCTGGCTCGCCTTGGCCTGGTACCGCGAGCAGCTGTAGTCACGGTCGTAGTGGACCGTCCGAGGGTTCGAGCACAGGAAGCCGGGCGTGCAGGCCTCTACACGCTCCGTGACGTCCTTCATGCCGTCGCTGTAGGTGTTGTGGTAGACCGTCTTGATGCACATTGTGGCGGTGACCTAAGGCCGGTGCACAAGGACGGAGATGGTGTGTGTGTGTGTTTTTGTGTGTGTGTGTTGATGTACTTGTTTGTGAGTGGTCTGTGTTTGTGTGGGTTGTATTTGTGTGGTCTTTGTTTTGTGTGGTCTTGTGTGGTCTTGTGGTCTGTTTGTGTGAGCAGTGGTTGAAGACAAAGACCAGCCAGATCACAATCAGTCGGCAGAGTCAGATATCAGAGGGTCGTTTAAACAGTGTCTCAGAGACATGGGGTAATATGCGACGGCACACGCTGGGCAGAGGGTGCCGGTGAGGTCGGGGAAGACGACGAAGAAGAAGAGAGAGGAGAAAAGGCAGAAGAGGAGAGAGGGGGCAAGATGGAAGGGAGGCGGACTTATTTGTGCAAGTGGTATGGAAAGGCAAGTGAATGCAGAATGGTTGGGAGGGCAATGGTGGTAGTCCGAGGGAGAAGACGAAATAAAGTTCGGGACGTGCTGCGGTTTATATAAAAAAAAAGAGGGCAGAGTGCGGAATGCGGGTGGTCGTTCGTTGCGACAGGCAGACAGGTACGAGTACATAGTTACTTGCCGGCCGATCTTGCAGGACGTCCCAGCCAGGAACTGGCCAGCGGGCAAATAGGGTGGTCTGCCTGGCACACTCCTTTGGCGGCTGAGCAATGCCCAGGACGGGTTAGGTCGCTGGCCTAGCCTGCTGACCAGGAAGGCAGCAGTCTAGTGGGTCTGATGTGAGCTCAGTAATGAGGGAACCCGCCGCAGCGCTGTAGTGGGCTGCTCCTGCCACACACACACTCTCGAGCGCTTCGCCAGTGTGTGCCTGCCATTTTTGTCTGCATCGGGGGGGGGGGAGGCTGTTGGAGCTGTTGCAGCCAGTCACGGCAGTCGCGAAACTCAGGCCTGTCCTGCGGCCACCTCCAGAGGGCGCCCTCTCTGACGAGGCCAGCCAGGCTAGACGAGTGAGCGCGTGAAGCGCCCAGATACGGCTGCCACACCAAACAGGAGCGGGGACGGCGAGGGGGTGGCAGAAGCCTGCGCGCAGCAGCAGCACGGGGCAGAGGGGAAATGCCAGCAGGCCCAGGCGGCGGCCCGGCGGCGCGGTCCCAACGCTGCATTCTGGGCCAGTCACTGGCATGCTGGGCAGGAGACCCAGCGACAGAGGGCAAGAGGACGAAACGAAACGAAACAGAGCAGCGCCCCCCCCTCTTTCCTTCTCTCTTTCTCTCTCTCTTGCTCCACCACCCGCCCAGTCTCCAAGCCCCGCCGTCCCCTGTCTTTTCCAGCGGCATTTCTGCCCGCGACTGACTGCCTGACTCACAACGGCCACCCCCCTCGTCCTCCGTGTCTGGCAGTAGACTAGCGTGCTGTCCTGCATGCGCCTAATGCATGCACGCAACGCTGGTGAGTCCAACGCCGTCGACGGGTGCGCTGCGCGCAATTCTCGTATTGCCATTGGGACATGGGCTTGTGGCTGTCCCCCCTCCCCCCCCCCCGAAATATTGAGTCCAAGCTCCCATCCCGGTCGCTGACCGAGGAGAACAACAAAAATGTGTCTCGGCCACGTCCACCGAACTCTCCCGGGCTGCGCAGCTGGCCAGACGCAGCCTTGTGCGTCTGCGACTACGTGGCCACACCAGACGAGTCCAATACGGGCATTCAGTGAGCACGCCTACTTTTGGGGGGCGCGCTCTTTGCCACTGGACGCGTCCAGTGGTGCCATGTTTGTGTGTGTGTGTCGGCTCTCATACTCGTACTCACTGCACACGTGCGGGCAGCACCAAGAAAAGCACAGCGTGAGACGGTGACGACGACGGCCAAGACGGCCGGGACTGCCAGGACTGCCAGGACGGACTGCCACGATGACAGTTTAGGAAAGGGACAGATGGCCGCTGCAGACCCCCGAGACTGACAGCCACAGCCCGGATACGTGCATCCAGGTGCATCCAGGCGCACTACCGTGTACCCGAGGACCGTCAAACAGCCAGATCGCCACTACGGCTCCTCTTTGTGCACAATTGCCCGCCTGTCCTGTACGAGGCATTGCGTCAGCGCCGGCCGCACCGGCCAAAAGGTGCACATTGGAGTACGAAAGACGAAAGAGTATTAGCAATCGTGGCGGGGCGATCCCCGACCGCATCGCGCCCATCTTTGTGCAGACCCTGTCAGGATCCTGCCCTTGTGACCCCTCTGTTATCTGGCTGCCTGGGGGAGAGGGGAGGAGAGGGGGGGGGGGAGGGGAATCCTGCTTGGAAATCTGGTCGCCTGGCCCCCATCACTGCTTGGCTTCTGCTATCCTTCCCCCCGGTCTGCCGGTCTCTGCCGGTCGAGCAACCTGCCTATTGGCCAGACACGTGTCTGGTGCGTTCACCTTTGTTCACCGGGACCTGGACCTGCGCGAGTTCACCTGTAGGTCCGAGGGGGTGGACAGCGGCATCTCCTGTACCTGCATCGTATTCGTCGCGTGCAGTCGGGCAGCAAGTGCTTACGCTGGACACCCACTCTCTCTCACTCTGCCACTGTGGCATTGGCCAGCCGCAGACATGGGTGCGGCAGGCCAGGCTGTCGCTTTGCGGAATCGCTTTAGAGGCAGCCAAAGGGACCTCGAGAATGGAGCGATTTCTAATACGATGCAGAGGGCAGCAGATGGCAGCAAAAAGAGAACAGAGGGAAGCAAATCCATGTCCGTTGACAGCCTCGTCGCTGTTGCCGACCGCTAGCGTCCACAGCGTCGCAAGGCAGACTCGCGCCTTCCGCATGCAGCCTGGGAGAGCCGCTCCATGCATGCGAGAGGTCCTAAGTCCTACCAGCTAGCCTGCAGGGACCCAGCCACCTCGCTGTCTTGGTCCTAGCGACCTCCGCAATTTAGTGGCTCGCTGTTGAGCCTCTTCGTCGGGGGGCATCCCCGTCCCTGCGGCTGTGGCTGTGTACACGCCAGCACGGGACGACGTTGGGGGCCGTTTTTTGTTTTTTTTTCTCTATCATTTTTTTTTATTCTCTTTTTACACCCCTGGCTGACATCGGCTGATGTACCCGTTTCGGGCGGCCTGTCCGCTGTTGGTAGCAGAATGGACGACGGCCTCAATCGGGAGACGGGACAAAGGCACATCTGCGCACACCTTGTGAACGTCTGCTGTTGGCCTCACTGGCGTGTTTGAATGGCGTTTCGAGTAATTTTAGCTCGCCGCAGCAGCCGCTGTCCCTTTGGACGGCCACGATGCTGTCGATTGTCGATGCAGGGGGTTGCCGACCACAGAGCCGGCCCGCTTCAGCAGGCGCCGGCCGCCAGCGCCGGCCTCTTTGGTGCTGCTGCACGCCAGACGATTGGAAAGGGAGCGCCCGTTTCCGCAGCGCTGGTTTTTTTTTTCGTCTGGTTTCGTCTTTTTTCGTCCCTTTTCGCCCTTTTTTCCTCTTTGTGCTTCTACAGTGGCTTCATGCAAGGAAATGGCGTCGCCATTGTCGGGATCACACAGAAAAGAAAGCGCTTTTCAAAGGGCGAGTGACAAGTCAATGGACGAGAAAAAAAGGGACTCTGTCCTATGAATAGCTGTTTCAAAAAATTCCACCAGCCTCTGCTTCTACACCCTCTCCCCCTCCTTTCCCCCTTCCCATCTTGTCCTCTCCCTCCTCTCATTGATGTGTCGGCAGCTCTTCTCCTCGTCCTGTGTAGGCCGACAGCTCGACAAACGTGGGACTAGAGTCCTTCTGGGCCGGCACGGCCATGCCGCCGCCCATGGCCATCATCTGCTGTTGTTGTTGTTGTTGTTGTTGTTGCTGCTGCTGCACGTCGCTGTACTGCGCGGCGGCCACGTAGTGGCTGCGCTCGTTGATGAGCGCCTGCACCTGCTGTCTGCGCCGCCGCCGCTCCCACAGTGCCCAGGCCACCGCTGTCAGGCTGAGTACGCCCAGCGGCACGCCGACGCCGACGCCGACGGCCGTGGTCTTGCTGTCCGAGGAGTTGTTGTCGTTGCTGCTGCTGCTGCTGCTGTCAGTAGTCGTTGAGTTAGTGGTCGCGTTGGTGGAGGCAGAGGCCGTCGTCGACGTCGTTGTGTTGGTGATGTTGGTCAGGATGCCGCCGCCAAAGAGCAGCGTGGACGAGCCGAGGGTGAAGGAGTCTTCGCTGTTGCGGCAGGCCACGCTGCCGTTGACGACAGTCAGCGCGCCGCAGCAGTAGAGCTGGTTGCCGTCGTCGTCCTGGGTGCCCAGCCAGCTGATGGGCAGGCCGCCGTCGAGGTTGTCGCCGGCTGGAGGGTGTCAGCGAGGCTGTGGTAATAGAAAAGGGATGGATGGGAGGGGTGGAAAGGAAGGGAGGGAGGTGGCCTACAGCTCTTGCAATGTGTTGCGCAGCCTGTCCCCCAGCTGGAGTCGGTACAGCTGCTGCGCGACAGCACGTACGGCTGCTGCGAGGCGCTCATGCAGTAGCCGATCGACAGGCAGGCATTGCGCTTGTTGCAGCAGTGCGTGACCGCGTCGTCCGAGCAGGGGATGTCAGCAGACGACACCGAGCCGTCGGGATAGTAGCACGTCGCGGACGAGGCGGCAGCTGCCAGCGAGGCAGCCGAGGCCGCCGCCACCAGGATCGTCTGGAGGTGGACCATGGCGGCTGGGTGAAGAGACGGTATTGCGGGATTTCGCACTGCGGACTTTCTCGCAGTCTTGCGTGATATACGATGCTGTCAAATCCGTTGCAGTGCACAGGATTTTTTTTTCTTGGTTGTCTTGCACGCAACCCGGGCGACGTCAGCTTTTCATCGCCCCCCTCTCTCTCTTCCCTCCCCCCCCTTTCTCCCAGAGCCACTACACGCACAACACAACAGGTCACCGCCTTACCAGAACAGAAAAAGGTGCCATTAAGCGAAGGCTGGCAGCATCAAAGGGGGGGATGGAGGGGGGGGGGAGCCTCCACCGTCCAGGATGTTGGGGGCCGGCGGCGAGGTTTTCCGGGTAACTGTCTCTGTCTGGCTGAGGCACCGGAGCCGATCCTTGCAAGGCAAACACATTTTCTACTTGATCGTCATTTTACGGCGTTGCATTGATGAGCCAAATGGCCAGACAGAACGCTGGCGGTGGAGAAGAAAAATCAAGGCTGGATGTAAGACGGCATATTTTGTGCCCATCGTGCGCTGCTTGTAAGCTGCTCTGTAAGCTGGCGCTGTCCATATTTTTCCCCCCCCCCAAAACTCTATCTGCGCCCTGTGCGCGCCGTGCCAGCGTGGTTTTAGCCCCTGGCCTTAGCGCCTGTCTCGCCCTACGCCGTTGCGCCACTGGTCCTCGCCGGCGGAGAAGGTCCGCTGCCAAGCAGCTCACGGCCGAATCATACGATGACTAATAATAGGAGTACGTACACAACATATTTGTACTCGTATGTAGTATTATCTCACTGTCTTTGCCCCTCAGCCAGTCCACACTTTGCCCCTCTCTCTCTTCTTCCACAAGATTATCGTCAGCGCTTCATCCACTCACCCGCCCTCCCTCCCAATGGCCAACATACCACGACCGGTTGGCTCCGCGCTCCTCTCTAAAATTATCGCCTCGACGCTCTCGAGCTGCGCCTTCGAGATGGGGCTCGGCCCGTTCGAGGGGAGGGTAGTGCACTGAGCACACGCTGTCCCAGAAAGAGAGGGGGGAAAGTGGGCATGCGTTTCAATTGTGGATGGCGGCAGGGCCAGTGCTTTAAGCGCCGGAATCACCTGCTGGCCCACTGACTCCGAAAGGCCGTCGCATGTTCGTCGACGTCGGCCAGGACGCTGACGATTTTGCCGACGACACGAACGCCACTGGGCAAGGTCACATGGTGGATTGCGGGAGCAGCAGCATCCGTTGCTGCATTGGCCACGGCGGCCTTGGAGGCGAGAGTGAGAGAAAGAGAGAGGATCGTCCTCACGAGCCGTCTCAAGCCGTCTCGACGTCGCCCCCGAACGCCTGCAAAGTGTGCTGATGGGTGTCTGGATAATATTTTCTTCTTCCTCTTTTTCGCCTCTGGTCGTCGAGAACGACCCTGAGCTGCTCTCTGCGGTAGTCTACTGTACGAGTACGATCGAGTGCGATGGCCCTTGGCAAAGTGGCGGGTCAGCTGCCCAGCCTACATACGAGCACACCGAACAGCCACCCGAGCTTGACACGGCCAACCCCGCGAGGGTTGCCAAGCGCGAGCAGCCTTGCCTGCCACACGACCGTGTCGTCCTCAACCCGACGTCCGTCATGCGCGCTCTTGGCGATGGCCCTGCCCGATGCGGCGCGGAAGGAGCGCAGGGGGACTGTGGAGCAGCATATCGCGATATGCGAACGAACCGAGAGGCTATGCCGTCAGCCTGGGGTCACATTTTGGGAGGCTTTTGGACGAGGCCGCCTGCTAAATTTGTATTTGTATCTGTACGGGACGAGTATCGTTCTGACCATACGAGGGAAAGCTCACCCGTCTAGGAAAGGCTCAACACCCGATCCAAATAAAGAAGCACGGCATGTCTCATGCCCGTCGAGGCTGCTCGTCCTCGTACTGTCAACGTCAACATGATCTCCAGTGATCACCGTGAAGATCATGCTGGGGAGGCTGGACCCGCCCAAACGACTACAGGGAATACCCTGCCATATTTTTGGCAAATTTTTTTAACCCGGCTTACTGCGTTTTCAAGCCGTCGCAAACACAGCAGGGTAAAAATTTTTGACTGATTGTAAGACACATAGTATCAGGTCAATTTTTTGGCTGACAAAAAGCTTTTGAGGCTGACAGCAGCCATAACAAGCGAGATTGCTGCTCAGATATAATTAGGATCTCCACGGACCTCCATCGCCATGTGCCTGCGTAGGATTTTTTTTTTCATTGGTTTGTTTCAGACCCTAGGACGTCGAGGACGCGTAAGACCTCGTGCTTTTGCGCGATACGATCAATGCGAACATCCTTTTGATATTAGTCTCACCCACCACTGCACAACCCGAGACAAACACACATTGTGGTTGCGCATCGGGATAAACGACACTACTAACACAGGCTCTGCTCCGGGCACACGTCACTGTCCTCGACCTCCCTTCTCCCTTTCCTCCTCCCTCTCACCCGCCTCAACCTTCCCCGCCAATGGGTTTTCTGGATAGGGGCTGTGTCTCTTCTCGCAGAGGATGCCGTATTAGGCATGGCCCCACTCTCGCAGCTCTCCACTCTGTTAGTTCCTAATCGGGCTTCAGCCGCAGCTTGGCAGCAATGGCGGGCGGCATCACGATGTATCACAGCTTTAACGGCTGTTTTCTGTTGTTTGTCTGATTTCTCAGAAGGACGTGTATCCATTTTCTGATATTTGGTATAGGAAGAAACATGAAAAATGAGCTTCTTCTGAGCAAAAAAAAAAAAAACAGACCTGAATGACGTCTTGTATATCTCAACCCCTCATACGTCTATCTGTTGTTGGTATCAAATTAGGGGGGAGAAGGGGTCACTCCCGTTGCGCAATTTCAAAAAAGAAAGCAGTGCAAAATCAAACAAAGGAGGAAGTCTTTGTGGAATGAGAGCAGGCAGAGTTCCGGTATCTCTCTCTCGTTGTTCAGCGTCCGTCCTTCTCCCATGCTCGGCCGGCTTCTCTTACTGGGCCGGGTAAGTCATGCCGCCGGCCGGGGCCTGGTACTGCTGCTTCACGCCCTCCTTCTGGAGCGGCTCCCGGTATGCGACCTCCTTGTCCTGCTGGACCAGGTCGCAGCAACCGCAGCAGCAGGCCGTGGCAATGTCGACGAGGCAGTTGCCCTGCAGGCTGTACTTCTCGCGGATGTCGGCACGCTGCATCGACATGGGGATCCAGTGCAGGCCGAAGCAGGCGGAGCCGCAGAAGAGGAGGCACTTGTCGTGTTAGCGACCCGGACGTACTCCATAAAAGAGGGGGAGAGGAAAACCTACCGAAGTGTTGATCGGCTCGTAGCCCTCGAGCTTGGCATCCTTGCGCAGACGGTGGTGCGTCTTGCCAAAGGTGATGCAGGGCAAGCACCACGTCATGAGACAGAGGTCGATGGGGCTGCAGCAGCCAAAGAAGGACTCGTGCCACGACTGGGAGTCATCGGGCGAGCGGTTGTTGATGTGATCGGCGGGCTTGGCCAGGACTTGGTTGAAGCGGTTCTTCCAGTCTTCGACATCCTTGTCGTTGATGGGACCGTTGGACTGAGGCTGGGCCATTGTGAATGTTGTTGCGTGAAAGTTGAAGGTTGAGATGAGAGAATGGAAGGTGATGTTGTTAAAGAGGTGAGAAATGAGCGACAAGAAGCTGTGGGTTTAAGAGAGAGAAGATCCTGAGTGATAAAGGGCAGAGCAGGACGGACAAGACAGGCAAGACAAGCAGGAGAGACGGCCTGTATTTATGTCTGGTCGGTCAAGAGAAAAGTCACAGCGCAGGCAGGGTTGTTCGGCCGCCCTGCATCTCAGCTCGAGATATAAAATTACCTAAAACCAGCCAATAGAGCGTGGCTGCCGGGATGGGAATGCCTGTTCTTTGTTGGCAGAGCAGGGAGATCATGCTGGTACATGCAGGTGTGCCCGTCTGAGAGCCCTAGGCCAAGACTCAGTTTTCTCCACACCGGCACGAATGACCGTTGACTCCTCCGGCTTGGGATGAAAAAAATGTGCCTTGCAGAAACCCACCCGCGATTGACGCCGTTGGCTGCGCTACGAGGTCTTGGCTCTCTTTGTCTGATACTTGTACGATATATCTGGGCCATTTTGTGGTTCTGCCCAGGCTAGAGGCGTCTGAGCTGGGCACACAGAATGCTATACGAGTCCGTCATACTTTCATTCTTTCTGAACCAATCTAGCAAGGGGTGCCTGCACTGGGCGGTTGGCAAGCCATCCAACAAGCCACAGACAGGGGGGAAGAGACGGCACGGAGACACGCGGGAAGACACGGGTGTGAGGGCTGAAAAAAAAAAGAAAGCACCCAGCATGTGTTTCCCAGGCAGACAAACATCGACGATCGCAGATTGGGACAGCACTGCGCAGGACAGTGGAATGCATCTCGAGAATTTGCGAGCAATGTGCAAGTGCAGTGGTTGATGCTCGCCTAAAAAACGGGTCCCAGGCTGAAAGGCTGAAAGAACATGCAGATCGTGTAATTTATGACGCATGGACCTGCGAGGACCAGGGGAAAACAGCCCGATATTCTGGGGGCGACGCGTAGACACTTGCAAGCGGCATCTACATACTCGTGTCCTGTATGTGATGAGAGAAAAAAGTCCGTCTCGTTTCGCGTCCACGCGCTGCGCAGCGGCAGAATAGGGGTGCATGGGAAATTAAGCTCGAAGCCAGTAGACCAAAACTAGCGGCAGCGACCCCACTGCAACAAGGCGGACCCGACGGGACAGAATTAACAGGACGACAAAAATGCATGCTATTCTGCCTCGTGCGCCGCCTTGCGGAATCGATTCCGGCGCGTGACGGGCAAGTGGGAAATGGAGAAAGTTAGCCGCAGCTGCAAGAGTTTGATTCATTTCCCAACTGGGCCACGACTGCGAGCGTTTCAGATTCTCCCTAAGTCCACTCTCGGCGATTATTCAAGCCACGTTAAACGTCTCGCGGGGTGTTCTCCCGGTATTGCCGCTGTGCTGTCGGGTGGGCCATATTCTCGCACGAGAAGGCATTCTGCCTCACTTGTCGGCTTGCTGTTCCCTCTGATTCATCCCAGGATGGCCAACAAAGGGGTTTGGTGAAAGAGTATGAATTCAACTGATCCTCTGTCAATGCCAGTTTAAGCCATGTTCTGGGTAATGAGCTCCGACGGCTCAGTCATGATCGATCATATGCCATCAACATGTCTCAGTTCGAGCGCTCGTAGTGATGCAGTATCATAAGGGGGCCCCCTTTCAGGCTGCACGAACTTCCATCTCGCAAAGCTCGCCCCCAGGAGGGCTAAGACTGCCGCGAAGTCTTCGACTTCGGTCCCGTGTATGTGTGCTAAAAGGATCTTTGCGGTGTAATCAAATATGTAATGCCACGTTATCAGGCAGTTGGCGGCTAACTTATCCCTTCAGTTGAGGTGGCATCTGTCTTACTTTAATCTGATTGGCTTGAGTCATGTAAACAGCAACTCGGCCATATCATAGACTGGTGCTGCTGCTTGTTCCATAACAGTTTTTTCAAACTTCTTTCCTCCCTACACTAACTACTCCCTCGGTTCTTTCTGCATACCATCTCTTCAAAAGATCAATAGATATGACATATCTGACGGCTTTGTTTGGTTGTCTGCAGAGTTGTCTGTTTTCAACTCGAGACTAGTGTGTTTTCCCAAGCTACAACTTCGAGATAGAGCCATATGAGTGTCTCGTTAGAATAATGGCAACTTTTTTTCTGTGAGCTTTTTTCTGTTCTTTTCTTTGAAATGTCCTGACCTCTACTTCCAGCCATAGCCAGGTTACAGGTCTACGGAACTCCTTGAAAAAGCTTTACATTACTGCTACACTGTACTGTGCAGTTTCAAAGCTAGTCTGCCTTGACATGTTCGACAGTAACAGCATAGTGTAATCGAAAAAATGGTTGATATTGCGACATCCTCCATGGCAGCGACGAAATGCTCAACAAGGCTGCAGTTGAATATCACGACGGTTGCATTAGAAATGGAACAGCGAGCTCAGCCTTCTTCACTGGGCTAGCCTGAACAGGCAGCTGTCGGCTCTGTCTCTGAAGACTGAGTTCGGGGTCTTTGGAAGATTCCGACGATTTTGTCTCGGGTGATGGCAAGACATGGCGCATGTTCTGTTTGCCGCCGATCTGTGCGAGTATAGAAAAGACAGCAGTACAAATATCGTCGGCAGACATGACATCGCAGACCGCCAGAATTCCCTGCAGCCCGACCTTGACCCCCCATTGGAAGCTACCACAGTCTTTGCAAAGACACCCCGTCATCTGTTGATCTGCTAACTTATCCAAGAAGCATGCTCTGGCATTGTCTAATCCCATCGAGTCACGCCACAGACGGAGAAAAAGGAAGACGTTTTCTCCGCTTCACATACCCGATTTTATATGGCTCGCATAGTTCGCATTGCCTCTAGAGGCCAGCATGCCACACGTCATTGCGAGGGTTCCTGTCGTCATTGTCACCAGCCGACTGGACCCAGTGAGCCTTACGAGTCGGGGTCGTCTACGAGCAGAGCCGTTACCAAGTTGATTCAGTCACGCGACGCAGACAGATGATCGACAGGCAGTCGTTGTTGACTGGCGCCAAGGAAGCTCGGAACAACTGCGGTCTCCGATACGTTCTTGCCATCGGGCTGATATTGTCCAGTGTTTTTTCTGCCCCCCTGGAGATCCCGAGCAATGCGAGTTGGCAGATCTCCCCACTAAAACGACAGAGAACGGTCCCTGATTAATACGCGTATGCCGTATTCAATACGGTGGGACAACGTGGAAACGGAGCCCGGGCTGAGAAACGGACGGTGACGAGACGAAACAGGCACCAGCACTACCGGTCGCCGGCTCTCGGGTCATCAACTGCTTGATGCCCGGGGATGCACTGGTCAACAACTAATACTGGTATCAGCCCAACTCTCCAGTGCTCGTAGCCTGCAACATTTTCTGGCGGTTTCGGTGCTCTGTCGTGCTCTGGGCACGTTCTGCACCTTTGGCTGCTATTTGATGAAAAAGGGAAGCTAGCCCACCGACGCACGCAACACTTGCCCTTAAAGGGATAGCCGATCTCGGGAGTCGGCACCGCAAACCGCCTGGAAACAGCCTACCAGCAGCCTGAGAATACGAGCAGCTAGGGGTCATTAACGCATTAACGCGACACTGCGCGCTGGACTCACGTAAAACCATAGAGATGTTATGACGTCCCTCCCCCCACCGACACACTAGCGGCGGCACCCCGCCCTCCATGAGCCCCGCCGTTTTAAGGTGGTGGTGCCCTATGGTCGCCCGAGTATAGCATCTTACCAGTTATCTGAACAAGGAGCTGTGGGAGCACGGGCAGCAGCCCCATGCGGCATGAGAAAAAATCCACTTCACCTTTTGCGAATCTCGCTATCGCTGGACAATACGGCACGCAGAGAGCTATTCTTGGTACATGTCGTATTCGCACCGAGCGCGATGCCCACACAGCACAGAACCAGACCCTCTGTTTTCAACAGTGCTAAATAATGTCAGCGGCTAGATTAGCTTGACATGTTAAAACGGAGCCGGTTCCTCTGCCCAGGCGTGGGATGGCTGCCTGGTTTCTCCTCTCCTCTCCTCTCCTCTCCCTCTCGTTTCTTGGGACGTGGACTCTGATTTGTGTTTTTGTGCTGGTCCAACGTCTTGCCATTGCACGGCTCGCAATCCGCATTCTGAACTCGGCCGAGGATCCAGTACCGCAACCCATGCGCCAACGGTCCCTTCCATATTTTTCTCGGTCCTTCCTCTTCTCAGTACCTGCTTCGGTTTTGCCATCCAGGTTCATTTTCCTGGTTCGTCCTAGCGTGCAGGGCCTCTTCTCGCATTCGCTTACGTCGCTTTCCGCTCAGCTCTGCGTCTGCCGCTGTCCGATCAGCATTTGCCAATTGCTTCCTCATCTCACATTATCGGTCGTGGAAGCTTCGACAGCTCCGAACACTGGTCGTGTGACCCGTTGGTGGGACGATGGCGACTGCTCAGGCGGAGCAGCCACCAGACTGGCACAGCACGCACCTCTGGAAGATGCCCGACTGGATAGAGCCTGTTGTACGTGTGTCACGACCGAGCGCGATGCCGCTGTCTGCCAAAGACAGAAACTAACACCATTCATCAGCTCATTGTCGCAATCCTCGTCGCGGCCACAGTCTTCACCCGAAGGAAGCACTACTCCATATGGAGAGGCAGCTCATACCGCAGCGAGCCGACCCGCTACGTCCGTCTGGCCAGCTCTCCCGCTCATGCCCCGGAGCCTCCGCTGCGGGGATCCTCCGAGTCCGAGACCCTGACGGCGCTGCCCACCGTATCATCCGCCCTTGCCCATGCGCAGCCGCCCGTCATTGCGTGCAAGTTCCGCCGCGTCTGTGACGTCTGGACGGTACGCACGCCCGGCTCGTCTCACTTTGCGCGCAACTTCCACAGCCGCATCCTCGTCAAATACCCCTTCCTGGTCGAGATATTCTACGGAGTCATCAATTTCATCTTTTACCGCCTCACCGTCGGCGTGGCTCAGATCCGCTACGGCCACGACAGGAAGCTCTGGGACATTGCTGAGGCACACGGCCTGGCCATCCTCGAGCTTGAAGCGGCCGTGTCCGGCACCGAAGACGTCATCGGCACCGACCGCTGGGCCGAGTGGCGCATCCAGCAGTGGTTCCTCGACGGCGTCGACGCGGGAAGCTTGCGCGGGTTTTGGCTAGCCATCCTGGACCTTGGCTATTCCGTCCTCTGCATCCCGACCACGGTTGGGTTGGTTTTCCCTCTCTCTTACCGGCCAGTCATGGCTGCCGTCTCAAAGCTCGTATTACTGACACCTTTCTCTTAGCTTCGTCGCATTCTACTACTGGTACGCTCCCAGCTTTGCCCGCTTTGCCATCGTCCGTCGCACCCTGTCGCTGCTCAACTGCATCGCCTTCCTCGTCTTCCTCATATACCCGACCATGCCCCCGCGCTTTCTGCCCCCCGAGTTCGGCTTTGTCGACACTGTCAATGGCGAGGATGCTCAGAGCGTTTGGATGAGGGGCCGGTTTGTCAGCCGCCTGGCGGCCATGCCCAGCATGCATTTTGCCTATGCTTTTTGCATCGGCTGCGCATTTGTGCACGAGTCGGGCTTCCTCAAGGACTACTTTTCGCGCGGCAGCGAGGCGAGCGACGGGGGTGTTATGCCGTCGCGGCGGCACGGCGACGACGAAAACGACGGCGAGGACAATGACGAATTCACCGAATACAACGACGACGGAGAGACGGTACGCACGCCGTTGCCATCCGCCTTCGCCCGGGATCGCAACGTGGTCATCCGCTGTCTGTTCCTGTGCCTCGGCCTCTTCTATCCCTGCTGGGTCCTCTTGACTATTGTGGCCACGGCCAACCACTACTTTTTGGATGCCTTCGTGGCCGCCATCTGTGTCGTCATCGCCTTCCTCTGCAACAGCGTTCTGCTGAACCTTCTGCCGCTGGAGGATTGGCTTCTGTGGGCGTGGCGGCTCGAGAAGCCGCAGCCAACAACCGGCTTGCACCGGCAGAGAGTAGACAACCGTGCATAAAGGGGCAAAGAAGAAATAATGGGGGGGGGGGGGGGGGGGACGAGCAATAGATATTGGGCTGGTCCTCTCTTGGTGTTTGCTGCCACGTCCTTTGCGACGTTAATTCTAGCCGGAGCATTGGATATGATTGGGCATCTGGTTTCTGTTTTGAGGTTTATTGGGTATACATGTTTGGAATTACTGGCAAAAACTCGGTAATCAGACAATTACTTTTCAATTGGCAGTTTGCATCTTGTTCAATGAATTTAACAAGCTTTCAACTGTAATATAGACAATCTGACAAATTGCTGCAGCATCCGCTCTGAGAAGGAAGCTTCACCAGGTCAGTTGGTGAGAGCGGTGGGAGACGGCAGAATCGCGAAGCTACCAGCCACCTCATTTACTAGCGAGGCTGCCGTTTGAGCTTCCTCCCGTCTACACATTGCTAATTTATGTCGCTTTGGAGTGCACATTAGCTGTGGACGCTCGTTTATATATCAATTATTGTATTTTTTGTGTTCTGTGCCGCTCGTACAGCGATAATTCCTAATCGACTCTCGTGACAATCTCCATCGCAAAGCTCCCTCATGTCGGAGCCAGTCCAGAATGATGATGCAGCAGGGGCGTCCGCAGTGAGCGTCGATGTGGAGATGGCCGAAAACGGGGCTGGGTCTACCGAGGCGCCGGCAGAAGCAGAGACTGCGACCACTGCAACAGCAGGCGAAGCAACAGGCGAAGGCGAGACGGTCGGGACAGTCGCTTCAGCCAACAACGAAGAGGAGGTGACACAAGCGCCGGCGTTTGTTACATTTGCGAGCTATCTGAGCAGTCCCATTGTGACACTGGTCGTGGGAACCGGCGAGGACAGCTCGACACTGCGGGCACATCAGGCATTACTGGTCCGGAGTCCGTACTTTGAGCGCATTGCGCCGAGTTTGCGGACGACGAAGGTGTGGGTTTGCTTTCTCTCTCTCTCTCTCTCTCTGGCAGCTGTGCGGCAGCATGGTAGCTAACGAGTAGCGTCTCACAGGTCCGCACCGTTGACCTCAGCGAGCAGCATGTCGACACGGTCGGCTGCTTCCTCGAGTATCTGTACACGGGCGACTACTTTCCGCGCAAGCTGCCGGGCCGCAGCCACCAGCTCGAGCCGGACCCGACGCTGCCCGACGTGGACGAGACGGGCGAGCAGCTGCTCAAGCACGCGCGCGTCTACACGCTGGCCGGGCTGTTTGAGCTGCCGGCGCTGCAGGCGCTGGCCTCGTCCAAGATCCACTGCGTCAACAGCACGGCCAAGGGCGAGATTGTCTTTGCGCGCTACGTCTACGCTTTTACCCCCCCTACCGACACCGTCGTGCGCTACCCCGTGGCCAAGTTCTGGGCTACGCGCAGCCATGCGCTGCGCGCCGAGGCCGAGTCCGAGTTCGAGTCCCTCTGCCTTGAGTTTCCGCAGTTCGCCTACGACGTGCTCACGCGCGTGCTCGACGAGAAGCTCAAGCGCGAGCGCGAGCGCGATCGCCTCCACGACCAGCCGCACTCGTCGCCCAGCGGCGGCGTGCGCAAGCGCATGCGCAGCAGCACCAACCTGCAGTGAGCGGCGGCAGCGGCGGCGGCGGCAGCGGCAGCAGGAGGACCAGGCGAGACGGTCAGACGGCGAGACGGTCATACGGCGAGACGGCAAGACGGCAAGACGACGAGACATCTTTTTTTCTCCTCTCTTGGCACGACGTGGAAGGACGCGTCTGCAGCCTGGGATGGGCAAGCGAAGTGTGCGAGCATCGGACGATGTCTCTTGTAGTAGTAGCAGTCGCGGCGGGATGTGTTTTGGCTGTTCTTGGGGTTTTGTTTCTATGGGCACGGTTTTCTGTATATATCACGTTCTCCGAGGACGTGGCTGGATGTTTCAAGCTGTCTTGTTTCAAGCTGTAACAATTCGTAGCTCTGTGTAAAACCGGTGGATCTGGAGCTCTGTGAACGTAACCATAGAAGCTCGTCTGTTTGAGCTGTTGTGGACACCTGTTGCTGACCAAGGGGAAGAACAGATGAACAACAGACGAACAACAGACGGAAAACAGACGAAGAGCCGGGCGAAGAGCCGGACGAAGAACCGGACGACGAGCCAGACCAAGAGCCAGACCAAGAGCCAGACCAAAAAGGCAGGGACGAAGAGAGTCGGCACGAGGCCTCCGACAACGCAGACCTGGTCACGAAGTTGTCCGCTCAAGAGCTTCCCTACCCGCCTCTGGCGTGCTGACGCCATGGAGTGGGCAAACCGTCAAGACGTGACATCGTCTCTTATCTCATACTCTGCAAAAGAAAATGAGCCTCGGGCTGGAACGCCCGCCCACCGGGGATTTATCACGACACGGATCCGCCCTCACCTTGCCAGATTTATGCGTTAATCAGA
Source organism: Harringtonia aguacate (assembly GCA_014183095.1). Taxonomy (NCBI): domain Eukaryota; kingdom Fungi; phylum Ascomycota; class Sordariomycetes; order Ophiostomatales; family Ophiostomataceae; genus Harringtonia; species Harringtonia aguacate. The sequence goes on from JACCPH010000031.1 coordinate 176,669, forward strand.
ATCAACGGGTACGATGGGGGTCAGAGCTCCCAAAGAGGGGAAACAAGAAATAACGGCCCTGCCACAGAGTCGCTTTCTGGCTCTCGGCAGGCGAATTTATGAGATATCATTCCACCGGTTTCAACCCGGGGGGTGAGTGACATTTCTACGAGGACAAATTTCTGTTTCATAATTCGATATTTGCCAGACTGTGGCCACCACCTATAGTCGGCCAGACATATACGTAGCAGAAGCGAGATGGGTTGCGTGTAATAATGAAAGGAAAAAAAAAAAAGCTAAATGCCCCAGAGAGAGGATGAAACAGCCGACGATCAGCGCGAATGCGACTCAGACGGAAAATGAGAGACGTTTACCGCTTCAACATGGTGGTCGGCTCTCTTGTCTGGTTCTCCTGGGTTGCGTATCCAGTCGCTTCTCCAGCCGCTTCTCCCGTGTCGTTTTCCTGGGCGTTAATCACTCAAACGATGACGTGCTCCAGCCGCGACCGTTTGACGATCACAGAGCGGTCCAAACCACACATTGGCAGAGTGCTAGCAGCATCTGAGCCACAGGCTGCTGCCATCCAATCTACGAGCTCGTAAATATCAATTACTCGTTCGAATACTACAAATACAAAGTGCAAGCAGGACATGGACCTGTCCCTCCTCCTCGCTCGTTATCCGGCGGAAGCTCGGCCTAAGACATCCCCGTCTTTAACAGGTCGATCTTTTGAGGCGTCACCGGAAGTGGCCTGGCGCAGTGGGCAGGGACTGGTCTGGAGATCGCCCCATGCAAGAGAGAGCTTCCCGCCAGGATCGCTCGTCCATCCTAATCTCTGGAGAGCCACCAAGAGCGCGTGAGTTCATTGCAGCGTCTGCATTGCTGCATACTGTTTGCTGCTTGCTGCTTGCTGTCTGCTGCTGAAGAACACGTCTTGTCCGGCGACATCCGAGCAAGAAAGAGCATGACGGATACGCGCCAGGGAGCTCGTGCCACATTGTATTACGAGCTCCAGGGACATGTTGGGGCACACCTTCTGTGACGGTACAAATAAGCCAGCAGCGCAGAACTGGGAACGCTGACAGGGGAAGCTACGGCCTCTACACCTGCTACGCAAGTATTCGTTAGATATCTATATTTGTACTCGCACACAGCGCTGCTTACTGGCCAGGGTGGACAGTCCAGGGTAGAAAGTCCAGGGGGGAGCTCTGCCCATACAAGTGTACGAGTGTACGAGCGTATGTACCTATACGAGACAAGACGTTCTTTACCCAATCCCATGTCTAGAGACGGCTTTGTGCCAAGCAAGAACTTGTTTCTCATATCGTCTCACCCCGTTCATCCGCAGACGGACTGCTTTTGCTCATTCACTCTCGGGCTTTTGCAAACACTCTCCTCTCACACAGCGCGCCTACCGCCTGCACGTGTCGCCGTTAGCGCAGAGGAAAAAGTAACGACCCCCCTGGATGGATGTCCGCTCGTTCAGGCGGCGGTCAAACTCAGGGGAGGAAAAATAAAAGATTGCCGGTCATGTGGGGAGTGTACAAATATGTGTTTTTTTTTTTTAAACGCCCGCTTCTCTTTTGCCGGGGGACGAAGATCTCTCTGCCATCTGTGGCCGACTGGGATACGAGTGCTCCGAACGAGCAGACTGCTGCAACGCCAAGCAAACTGGCGCGCCTATCGTTCGTGCACAGTTCCCCCCGACGAGGTTTTTTTTCGGTTGTAGTTGCACTTCATCTGTGCACACACAAGGCACAATGCAAGCAGGAAGTGCCGTAGTATCACTCACACTCACACTCACACACACACGCACTGGTCAGCCGGCATCCTGCGCCGAAAACAAGAAAATACAAATAAGAAAATGGGAACCCATCGCAACCCATCGGCTGTGAGCCTTTTGTTGGCCGGAGGATGGGAATTTGTGGGCAGGACGTGCAGGCCGGGATGTTTCGTGCTCGTGCTCGTACGAGAACGCGACGGATGCAGACAGGATGGACTAGCGTGCACAATGGGAGGCGTGAGTGTGCGCGAGTGTGCGCGAGTGCGTGAGACCTGCGTCAGTGACCAAAGTGTTGAACCCATTGTCCAGGGTTCTCGACCAGGGATGCTGGCGGTCCGTATTTTGTACAAGACGAACGAATACGACTGCGGCAAGTTCGTATGTACTTCGTAAGCACCCTGGTCCGCGGGTCGCCCGCGGACCAATGCCAGCGGCGCGTTTGTATGGTCCAAGATAGGGAGACGCCTGCACATGATAGGCGCAGACGGCGAGGCCAGCCCGGAAGCAGTAAGACGAGAGAGGGGAGACAGAGGAGAGAGACAGAGACGCAGAGGCCTCTGCGTCTCGCTTTTTTGTGGGGCATTTGGCGAAGGAGCCAGGCTGTTTTTAGCGTCCGACCTAACTAACGTTCTGCATGAGAGAGACCACAAAACGCGCTTCTGCAGGAACCCACCAGCGACAGTTTTCGTGTTTTTTTTTTTTTTTTTTTTGCCCTCCCCGACTCCCCTTCGTTGGCGCGTCGACGCCTTTCGGGGGTGGCAGTGTTCCGGCCAGCCAAGCAAAGGGGGGGGCGTCGTACTCGTGCCCAAACAGGGAGACAGAGACGCAGGCCTGGCCCTGACAGCCCAGAGTCGCACCCGTGCGAGGTATCTTACTTACGAGACGAGTATCTTACAATATGTACTGCCACCGTATTACCTGTACGAGTATTGCACTGCTATTACGAGTACGAGCGCGCACACCCAGTTTTCGCTGTCAGCACCCGCAACCGCCGCCGCCTCCATCCGCGATCCTGCCTGGGCGCTTTTTTTTTTTTTTTTTTCACCGCACCTTGTCACCTTTTCCCCTTTTCTCTGTCCGATGCCACCTCGGCCGTCTCCATAGGCCCTGAGCGCTATGCCGCACACGGCAACGATTTCTGGAGCTTTGCTGATCGCCCGCCGCTACCCACACGCTCGATCCCACCACGGTTCAATACTCGTATGAGTAGAGTCCCGGCAGCGTGCCGAAACTGATCACGAGTACAGAGCGGAGGCCGCGGGCAGAGAGAGAGGCTGCAAAGATCGACAAGAGCGTGCACGAAATGAGAAATGGGGAATGGCAAGCGCGAGTACAATACCTTGGAATTATGATGATACCCCGAACCCCGGCAGATGCTTGCCGTCTTGTCAGCTTCCTATCTTCCTATGCCTCGTAGCCTTTCCATATCGCTGCACCTGCAGGCGCCATCGTCTCGCCGTTTTCTCTGTCCTTTCCCGCTGCAGCCGCCCCTGCCTCGAGCATGCTAGCCGCTCCTCACGTCCGATGGCCAGCGCCTGCGCTGAAGAGACTCTCGAGCAACCGGCGCGAGGTATGGGGGGGCGAACCGGCGCCCATTCACGCCCCTCTCCCCCCCCCTACTCTTACATAGTATGCCGCCAACGCTGGCGAATATTGGCTCTAGAAGGAGGACCGTTTTAAACATTCTCATGCCTTACCCTATGCAAACAAGCACGGCTTGCGCCTTTGTCAAATAGTCTTTAGGGGGGGGGGGGACTTGCCTCCTTGCAGGCGACGTGCAGGCCTGTCGCCTTCGGCTTCAACCACCTCGGCTCCCTGATTTTCTTCTTTTTTTTTCCTGTTCCTGAGCCGCGATGGGCACTAGAGAAAAATGCCTCCCCACTCGGACACCCCTTTCCCTGCCTCCCTTCTTGGATAGAGGGAGAGAGAGGGAGGGGGAACGACCTGCCAAGTCGGGGAGGAATGGAGGGAAGAGGAATGCAGACGAACCGAGACAGAGGGAAAACCGGTAAAACAGGTCAGGAACAAAGAAGGTGTGTGGTCAGCCGGCAGGAGGATTCGTCCCGTCTCCAGGAAAAAAGTTATGCTGGCTGCCTGCTATCTATCTTACGGCGTATGTACAAAAAGGGCGCCTACCCTGGCAAAAACGCATTGACGAGACGATGTTGGGTCGAGGGGAGCCAATGAGCCAAAAATAGGCAGAACGACAGAAGCCGTGGAAGGACCAGAAGATGCTCCCATGAAACAAAACGGGCGACGGGGCGAGGCGTACGACTCCTCCTCGTAGTCGTCGCCCGTGCTTGTGTGCTCGAACTTATGCTCATGCTCCGTGCTCGTGCTCATGCTCATGCTCATGCTCATGCTCATGCTCATGCCGCCACTTCAGTGTCGTGTCCTCGGCTGGGCTCAGAGCTGTCTCAAAATGCGTCACCACTCTGCTCTGGACGGGGCTCCATAGTTAACCACCTCTCGCTCCACCGTACCTCAGACCTCAGACAGCAGCAGCGGGTGGAGCACGAAAATGGTAGGCCGTGGCTATATGTGGCAATGGTTGGGATACCGGCATGGTATAGTACGGGGACACAGGTACCATCGACACCATCTGCGCGGGCGAAACACGATGACCTCTGCGTGCCAGACGGTGGCTTGACGTGACCTCGTAACTCTGTGAGATGGATTCGCCTTTCAGACGGCCTAGTGCAGGGGCAGTGGTCCACATGATGCGCGCTAGTACCCAATATGGACTAGCGTGACATCAGATCCAGGGGTCGAAAAGTTTAGCCGTTTGGTACCTGCAGAAACCGTCTGCTAGTCGGCGAGGCAGGGCGCGCGACAGATCGTTAGGTCCGGGCGGCAGGGTGAGAGAGGAGGAGGGAGCGCAGCGCCGCCCCCCTCTCCCCCCCCCCCCCCCCCCCCCCCCCCCCTTCCCCGTTCCCCGTCGTCCCTTGCCAACGCCTCTGACGACTTTTTCGTCTGATGCTTCGGGCACCGCCTCGAGCCCACTGTTTGGGGCGTGTTGAGGCGTCTTAGGGCGTGTTGAGGCGTGCTGGGGGGGGGGAGACGTCTTGGCGGTTTGGGTAGCTGTGGGATGGTCATGCGCAGCATGACGACGGAACGCTGCCGGCCCCCGGCCCCAGAAAATGCAAGAAAAAAGTCCTCGTACTCGTGGCCGTCGTCGTAGCGTGACGAGCTGGGCTGGCGGTCCTGACGGCCTTGCCGGGTGTCCAGTCTGAGTGTCCTGTTGGGACCCTGTCGGAGGGGACCCTGTCAGGGTGTCCTTGCTGCTTCCCTGCCGCTTCCCTGTTTTAGCCTCTGGTCGACCGTCGCTCTCTCTCGTCATCGTGTCGAGTGCCGTATTACTCCGGGCGAGGTCGCCTGAAGGGGGGCAGAGAGAGGGGGGCGGCAGCGGCCCACGCCAACGCCAGCGACCTGACGGGCTAGTGCGTGCAGGTGCCCGACATAACTACATAACTTTCGTATTATTGAAGAGCACGAACAGCCCGCCTTCTCCCCCCCCAGCTCGGGGTGTGTGGAAGTGGCACGCTGACCACACCATAGCCACCAGATTCGCCAATCAGACGGCGGCGGCGGGCCAGGGTGGCACTGGAAGGTGTGGTAGGGCGAAAATGGTAGGTCGACGCAAGAGGTAAAAAGGAAAAAGTACGAGCGAACGAGAGAGAGATCGGACGGTACAAGAGAGCATGTACAATCACCAAGTCGCTGGCAGGCGACTAAGCACTGCCAGCGACGAGTATTTGTACGAGTACAATTGCTCATACTCGCACATACTCGTACAATATCTTCACATTCAACGGAAACTACTGGCTGTCGCTGCACGGTCGGATGCAGCACCATCTGGAAGTGAGACGCAGGAGCAGGCGAACCAGAACGCGAGCCCACACGGCGACGTAGCCTGCTCTCGTAGACACCACGCGTTTTGTAGTTGTAGTCCTCGCACCTCGCACCTCGCTGTGGCAAATCCGTTGGCTGTCCGGGGCAGCATGTCATCCCACGACCCAGCTCAGACTGTTGCACCATCGACGCGCCCAGCCAGCACCAGCACACACACACACACACACACAGCACCAGATGTCTTCAGCAAACGTCGGCGACCGTGTGGCTGATCATAGTCGTACGCCGGTGTTTATGATTTGCGGGACATCCCCCCCCCTCGTGTGGATTGCGACGGGGCTCGGGCATGAACTGACAGCGGCACCGATGTGCAAATAGCATGGGAAACTGCTCTAGCTGAGCAGCTATCAGTACGCGACCAGAGCGGGATACTTATTTGTACGAGCTTGCAAGATACGATACGCGGGTGGAGGTGCGAGTCCAGAATCGCTGTGGCGCTGTGGTGCTGTGGTGCTGGCGCTCGTACAAAATATTACTCGTACTTATCCTGGTAACTTGTCCTCGTATCTTACGAGGGATCCTCCTCCCTCCTGTGTCGCCACACACCGCGCCGCGTTCGGTGTGTTCCTGTCGTGCTGCATGGCTCAGCAGGGGCCCGGCCGCCTGCCCTGCCTGCCTGCCTCTGCCTCTGGCCGCGCTCAGCACAACGCTGTGGCTGGGCTCCCTTGGTTCAGCGTTGGACAGTTCCACCCGGTGGAGTTGTTTCCTGCGTGGGAGCCGCCCTTCTCTCGACCCACTTTCTCCGTCTTTCCCCTTTTCCCTTTTTCCTGCTCGCACCCCCCCCCACCCAAGATCCTATCCCTCTCTTCGTCTGTTCTCCTTCCCTTTTACCTCGTCCACTCCTTCCTTTTTTTTCCCGCACTTTTCCCTCTCCCTTCTTTNGCTCCCTTGGTTCAGCGTTGGACAGTTCCACCCGGTGGAGTTGTTTCCTGCGTGGGAGCCGCCCTTCTCTCGACCCACTTTCTCCGTCTTTCCCCCCCCCTCTTCCGCCTGCTCGTACACGCCCCCACCCAAGATCCTATCCCTCTCTTCGTCTGTTCTCCTTCCCTTTTACCTCGTCCACTCCTTCCTTTTTTTTCCCGCACTTTTCCCTCTCCCTTCTTTTTTTTCCCTTCTTCATCCATCGTGGTCGCTGTCTTCGTCGATACGCCTTTTTCACTACTCTTTTTTCTTGTCCTTTCCTTTCACTTGCTTCTTTTTTCTCACCATAGTCATTCCCTTACATTGTAGAGCTTCGTCTTTTAAGACCCATTCGGATTCTCCCACAAAAAAATAATCCCCGTCCACTCTTTTCGGGGCCTTGCATTCCATTCTTTCGAGAACCCTCTTTTTTCGCTCTTTGCACACTCCTTTCAGCTTATTGCTACCAGAATCTCTTCGTGAGATAACACACCATCCAGCTTCCTGTCCATTGACTCGGATTAGGACAAACACTCCTTTGCCTGTTTCTTGCACTTTTCCTTCCATTCCTTTATTCCATACAAGATCTTCACACAGAAGAACAAACCTCAAAAAACCAATCCAACCAACCGCCATTCTTTTGAGAACCGACGCGCCGGCATATCCCTCCAACCGTCTACTTCAGCTCGACTGATTCTCGGTTCCCTTCGGTTTCGACCCTCGACAACATATATATATACAAACTCCATTCCACTCTACATCGCTCTCTCGCTTTGTGCCAACGATGGCCACCGCGATAAAAATGGAAATGCCGACACATCCCATAAAGATGGAGGTGCCTGTGGGTATGATGATGGGAATGCCTCTTGCGGCCCCTGTTCAGCCCGGTGCTCCTGCTGCCGTACCCGTCACCACCCCAGGCCCAACCAATGCAGTACCCCTGCCTACGCCAAAGTCTGCCGCCACCAACAAGAGCTCCCAGACCCCCTCACCCTCTGCCTCCTCCTCGCAGGCAACCACCTCGCACACCTCGAAGCGCCCTGCGCGGAAAAGCACCCTGACGCAGCAGCAAAAGAACCAGAAGCGCCAGCGGGCTACCCAGGACCAGCTGACGACGCTCGAGATGGAGTTCAACAAGAACCCTACCCCGAATGCCGAGACGCGTGTGCTGATCGCCGAGCAAATCAACATGACCGAAAGGTCGGTTCAGATTTGGTTCCAGAACCGGTATGTGCCTGATATCATTGCCTCTTGGCGGACCAGACATTGGCTAATACAGTATTCCTTTTCAGCCGTGCCAAGATCAAGCTTCTGGCCAAGAAGAGCCTGGAAACGGGCGAGGACATTGACATGATCCCCGAATCCATGCGCGCGTACCTCGCAATGCAGGCCGCAGAGACCGGAAAGGGCCTCGGCGGTGCCTTCTACGGTCGCGCCGGGCTCATGGGCTACGGCCCGGGCATGCTGCTTGGAGGTGAACAGGCCAACCAGGGCAAAGTTTGTACGTTTTCGATAGCTGGCTCATCTGTGCCGCCCAGCCCTATATGGGACATTTGACATGTTCGCCTAGCTAACCAACCATGCGCAGTGATTCACCACCTGACATGCCGATCCCTGAGCATTGGCAAGTGGATGCGTGTCGGCCAGAACACCATGGATCTTATCGTCTTCTACTCGCCAGACAAGTGCACCATGACCTACTACATCAACAGCGAGAACGCGGGTTACAAGATCGAGTACCCGTTTTCCTTTATCAAGAACATCTACCTCGACAACAGCGATGAGGATCCGAGCAAGAACGGCGGCATTGTTATCGAGCTCAACCAGCCGCCCCATTTCTTCATGGACTATTCCCCGGGCAGCCACGGCTTCATCCAGGTGGGCGACTTCACCGAGAGCCAGCAGGCATCTCAGTGCATGGTGCACCACCTCGGTGGCAACCCCAAGGTCCTGAGCGGCCAGCTGGCGAAGCTGATCTCGCTCGAGTCCTTCATGACCCGGCATAGCATGCACAACCCGCACAATATGGCAGCTGCTGCAGCCGCGGCAGCTGTGGTGAACCAAGGCACCATGGCCCCCATGGCTGGCCCAATGCCGGCTCAGATGGCGCCTCCTCAGATGGCCGGTCCCATCCCCATCGATGCCTCCCACAACCTCTCCGCGTCGGCCCCGGTTTCGCCTCAGGTTCGCCCATCCTCGCAGCCGAACTTTATCCAACCCCACGTCGGCATGTTCCAGGAGACCCAGTGGGGCATTGGCAACGTACCCCAGGGTATGCGTCCGGCGCCTGGCCACAAGCGCCAGCGCAGTCGGTCTGTTCCCATGGCCGTCGACTTTTCCATGCTGCAGACCCCGATGCCGTCGTTCTACATTCAGCACCCCGGCGAAACACAGCCGCAGCCGCATAGCCCGAACATCTACGCTCCCATCCCGCAGCAGCCGAACGCCCTGGGCGGTCCCATGGGCTCGAACCTGCGCATCGATACGCAAGCTGGGTTTGGTCTGGATATGCGGCAGTACCCCATGTCTGCCACGACAGCGCCGTCTCCCTCAGACTACTCCAGCCCGAACTTCTTCGCCTCGCAGGCTCCGGAGGCCACGCCGCTGCCGGCATCCAGCTACAACACGCCATACAGCACAACGTTCTTGTCGCCCATGATGAACCCCCAGAATATGGTGCCGGCACCGTCTGTATCGCCCCTGTCGTTTGCTGGCCGTTCCGATCCCGCCATCGTCGACCAGTCGCCGCCGATGACGATGATGGACCGCAGCGCGTCTGTTGACCTATACCCGCTGAATGGCGAGTCTGCGATCTCCGACGACGGCACCGGCTTGAACGAGATGTACTCGAAGCACACAATCAACCTCCCCCTGCACCAGCAGTCACCCGGCGCCTTCGTTGACCCGAACGCCGCCGAATTGGACATGAGCCAACTGGTTCAGTTCGATGCTGTTGACGCAGCCAGCCTATCTCCTGAAAGCGTACTGCATACGGTAGCTTGAAGGAAGGGGAGATCTCCCCAACCATTGAAAAACAAAACAAAAAAGTTTGGTTTTCCCTGGGAGAATAGATTGGCTTGTCGTGTCTTTCGGTACTGGTTTGAGTTTATATACCCGCGGGGCTGCGCTGTTTGGTGCTGGCGTTTTATGGCTGTGTTTGATACCAAGAAGGATCCTTTTGCTCCATCTCCCTCGTTTGTTGGAATTTCGTCTTGACCACTAATCTCATCTGGATCTCTCTGGTTCTTTTGATTTCCGCACTCTTCTCGTTTTGTCTTGTTCGCAAAAACAGTCGTTCCTATTTCCTACTAATCACCTCTTTGTCTTTTGTTCTTTTTTTTTTGCTTCGTTATTTCATTTGTCGGCCACGAATCTGCATGACGATAACCTACATTCGGATCTCGATCATACATGTCTGGCACAGCGATCGTCCATTTTGTTTGTTGTTGCTTGCGTTCTTTCTTATCTGTTTTGTTTCCCCGTTCTATTCGTTCCTCTGTGTCCTGTTTTCCATTGTTTTCAATGTTCGAAATAGCCTAAGCGTGTTTTGCATGGAGAGGCTTTTGGACGTTGGAAAAGCACCAATAATACCCAGTCGGCTGTTGTTTTGAGATGCAGACGACACCGCCACTGGCAGTTGATTTTTGGATTTTATTTTGCATTTTCTCAGCTTTGGACACTGAGAGCCCGGGCGGCTTGGGTATACTCGTTTAATTGATGGGGAATAGTGAGGCTGGCTGTCCAATGACTGCCCAGGGCGTCTAGAGAAAGACAGGTTGCATCGGTCTACGGGAGTTTTCACTGGCTCCTGGTCTGTGTTCTGGAAAGAAACACGAGCAGCCTGGAGCGCTAGGGGCGTCCTCTCGAATAGTGAAACAGATTTCCTATAGCTAGTTTTTGTTTTTTCCTACTGTTTTCTGATGAGGTTAACGGCTGGGAATTAATACTGGAAATATAAAGTCTTCTCCTTACAAGGATACGTATAAGATGTCGCTGTGGAACAATATGATGATTTTACGCCTTGATACAGGTGAAGATGCACAGAATGCGGAGTTATTTCCACCGTGTCGGCAGTTCAACTCCACCTCTTCTGACCGACACAGTCCACAGATGGAGCCTTCTCATCCGATTTGATGGGGAAAAACTTGGCACCATACAGAGCGTCACACTCAACACAAAGTACGATACGGGAACGAGAACGAGTACGTGTGATTTGTGCATGGCGCAAGAATAGGGGCAGTGTACGGGGATAGGAATTTGTGTGCGGCTGTTGTTGATGGCGAGAATCGGCTTGGCCAAGGCTGCTTCCATCCTGCTCGTAGTGCTGACGGTCACATAGCCCCAGCGAACGCGTAACGGGGGGGCGGCATCTGCTATTCTTGTCCCAACAAATTGAGAAAAAGCTGCTGAGCCGTTGGCCGAGCACAGGAAAGCAGACAGGAAAGCGAAAACAGGAAAGCAACGCAAACGCAGCCCGAGTTTCGCCTGCTCGGTGTTATCCTACCATCGGCGAGGGCGGAAGTGCTCGTATTATCTTACAACGGCAACGGCGTGGAAACAGATAGCAAGATCAGCGAGCGGCGGAGTCTCCAGAGCCTCCAATAATGATGTCGCTGTGCCACAAGTGAGCAGAGAATGGTGTGGCATGATCAGCATTCATACGGGGTCTGGTTTACATATACGAGCTGTGCTGGGAGCAACTCGGACATACGAGCGCTGTATCTTGCAGGCCATGCTTGCAGGCAACGAACACTCGTACTGCTCGTACTCGTAGATGGGAGAAGCAAGAGACCATGTGAGAGAGTGTGTCAGAAGAGTGCCAGTGACCACGCGACAACAAAACACGTCGCGTCTTCGGAACGGCGGGAAAGACGGGTTCGTGTGGTCTCGGGCCACTGCCGAATCACAGCGTCTGCCTCTTGCCGCCTTGGCATGGACGGGCGCCAGAGCAGCGGCAGCAACAAAACAACACAAAACAAAAAAAAAACGTCTTCGGATGCGTGGGAACAAAAAAACGGGACCAGGGGGGGGGGTTGTGTCGGTCGCATGCTTGAAAAAGGGGGAGGCAACGGCAAGTTTCGCAAGAAGGGGAAAGAGAAAAAAGCGAAGAACGAAAAAAAAAAGAAAAAAAAAGGGGCACTGGCATGAATGCCGCCCTGGCTGGGGACCAAGATTGTGTGCATTGCGTTTTCTGTTCATTCTGCTGCTGCCTGTTTGCCATTCCTGCATCTTGCTGCCAAGGATGGAACATCCAGCGCAAGAGCCAGATCCGTCTCATTCTGCCCTGGCTGACCCTGGCTGGTCCGCAGCAGCATGGCCATGTCGTATTGGGTGTGGCGCGTCCTCCTTTTGGCCTGCAGCCGTAGACGTTTTGCTGGCGGCTGGCATCCGTAATACTCGTAAAGGCATAAAAAGGGGCACAGACACTAGAAGGATTCGTGGAAGGACGATCCCGCCACAGCAGGACCTCGTCATCGCACGCGGTGGGAAGGGTGGGAGGGTGGGGGGGGGGGGGGGGGGGGGGGGGGGGGAGGAAAAGAGAGTGTGGGAGGACCTGTGGGGCACGCATGATAGCCTGACTTGATGCCTGGCTGGGTCTTGCTGGGTCCCCCGACCCCGACCACGCTGGCGATTTTCGCTTCGTGTCGCAGCCGTTGTGCTCGCACCCGCTCCCAACCCGCAGCTCGCAGCGACCGCCGCTTTGGCTTCCCCCCTCCCCCATACTTGCCCAGCCAAGTGCCGTAGCTCTGGCATCATGTGCATGGCTGGTAAGCCGAGCAGAGAGGCCTGGCCCCAAAGTTCGCACAATGGCCAGGAATTAGGAAGGTCCGATCGATCTGGCGTGCTTTTCGGCGGCCGAGCACTATTCCGAGCAGCGGGATAACCTTGGATGGAAAGAGGGGCCGACACACCACTTCCTGTTCCGGCAGGGCGCATCATATTGGTAAAGAGCGGGAAGGAAGGAGGCAGGAGGGACGCACGGCGGTGAATTGTCCCTGGCCTCGTTTTATGTTTTTATGTTTTATTTCTCTCTTTTTTTTGTGCCGTTATTCTGCCAAAAGCAACATTTTTTATGCTCGTACAGCATTTCAGCGGGCATTCCTCTCGGATAGCATCTGTATTCTGACGCACGGCACTATTTCTGCTGCCTTTTGCCTCCTGCGACAAGTGCCATTTCTACTCGTGCCAGCCATCATCTTTGTTGGCTCAGCCTCAAAAGCGGGGGCGATCCGACGACACTACACGTATCAGCGAAGAAATCTGGCAATCCTCACCCGGCTGTGTCTACGAGTACATCTGCACGCCCAGCCCTGCTATTGTCTCTTTTTCTTGGCTCTCCCAGCCAAGCGGTCGAGTGCGCGACTTACTTTCGGACTGAGACGGTTTCGCTATCTGCTATCCACCTCTGCTCAGACAATAGCCGAAAACCAGTCGGCAAGAGTCGAAGGCGACAAAACAGAAGAGCAGCAGAACACCAGAGCAGCAGAACAGCAGAACAGCAGAACAGCAGAACACCAGAGCAGCAGAGAAGCAGAAAACAGGACATATCTTACACAGCCAACAACAAAACCACAGGACAATGCAATAAGGTCTCTGCATCCAACAACGCATCAGCTCGCAGAAACGACCCGCTCCGGGAATACGTAATTCGTCAGACCAATCAGCCCCATTGACAGACCTCGTGTCAGTGTTGACGGAACTATGGCGGATGTGTGACGGAGAAAACCTGCCCAGATTTTAGTACCACCGCCGGTTCTTGGCTGGCTGCCCCTGCCACACTTTGTTAGTCTGGCCCTTTTGTCTCGTTGCCTCCTCCTCTGCATAATATCTGCTCGATCCTTGACCGTTATCTGCTTTTCACCAAGACTGTCGTTTTTGTTTGCTGTTTCTACGAGCGCTGTTTTCTCCCTCCAGGAGCGCCTCTCCTTCCCCCGCCTCTCGCCTTTCACAACTCGCACCTCGCACCTCGCACTTCGCACTTCGCACTTCGCGATTGCCTCAATCGTTCAATCGTTTATCTATTACAAGCATTTTACTACCCTGGTCGTCATACCACATCCGTTCCTGCTTTGATCGACGACCACCATGGCGGGACGTCGCAGTCTCGCCGACGACACTGTCGAGGCCCGTGTCCGCTTCTCCGAGGACATCCTTCGAGAGTCGGTGTCTAGACAGGAAGAAGAAGAGCGGCCACACTCGCAGCCAGAGTCACCATCACCGCCACCACGACTGCAGTCACCGTCACAAGCATCGGCCCCATTTCTGCGACATCCACCCACCTCCACCATACGCCACCGCAGCCCCTCACCTGGGTTCGGCCACAGCCTCTACACTATCCAGTCGCACACCGATGCCCCTGCACGAGCCGACACAGACCTGATCGAGCCTGCAGGACGACAGTCATGGGCCGCGCCCGGGCCCGCACGGGGACGGAGCTGGGGCAGGAACCCAGCGGGGCCCGCTTTGTCGCCTTCCCGCCTCGCAGAGGCTTCGTCGTCCACGCCAACCGCTGCGGTGCCCCAGCCGCGGCCCTCAGAAGCGGATGACGATGCCAACCAGAGAAAACGGCTGTCCCACCAGAGCGGTGTGAGCTTTGCAGATGCCCCGTCCTCGGTCGAGCGCTCTGCCCTCGGATTGTCGGATCTGGGAAGCTACGACACCTCGATCAAGGCGTCCGCCATGTCCACAGCCACGCGGGTCACTGAGGCCAGCGAAACTCTTGCACACTACCGGGACTGGGTCAAGCGCCAGCGGGAACGGCAGCGGCGTTGGGCCCGGGGCCCCTATGGCCGCTTCAAGACGAAGAGCAGCGAGCTTTACCAGAAATACATCATCGAGGGGCTCCTCCGCCAGCGACCTCTGCCGCCCACCGCCGACGGGCGCCACGTGCCGCTCGACCCGGGCCAGGCACGCATTCACTCGTTCATCGACGAGCGTACCGGCAAGGGATACGTGCCCAACTTCATCCGGTCCAGTCGCTACACCGTGTGGGACTTTGTCCCGAGGCAGCTCGTCTTCCAGTTCATGAAGCTGGCCAACTTTTACTTTCTCATCATCAGTATCCTGCAGATGATCCCCGGCCTCAGCACCACAGGGACTTACACCACCATTGCCCCGCTGCTCTTCTTCGTCGCCATCAGCATGGGCAAAGAAGGCTACGACGACTACCGCCGCTACCGCCTCGACTGCATCGAGAACCGCAGCACCGCTTGGGTGCTGGACCCGGCCCGCACCGTACGGACCCACCACAACAGCGCTGGGCAGCAGGGACGGCTGCGCCAGTGGGGGGAGCGTCAAGAGCAAAAGTGGCATCTGTTCCAGCTGGGCAGAAAGGGACCAGGAGGGGCCGACGCCCGCCCGCCGCTGGACGTCGAAGGCGGCACCGCCGGCATGACCGAGCTCCAGAGTGTTCGGTCGCCATCGGCGGATCTGTACAGCAACGGCACAGATCTGGCAGTGGTGGATTCAGGCCTGACAAACACCCGGGAGAGAATGCCTTGGTCGGCTGTGCAGTGGCAAGATCTGCGCGTCGGCGACATTGTGCGGCTGCGTCGAGACGACAGCGTGCCCGCCGACATTGTGCTGCTGCACGCCACGGGGCCGAACGGCATCGCCTACATCGAAACCATGGCGCTCGACGGCGAGACAAACCTCAAGACAAAGCAGGCCTGCACGCTGTTCGCCGAGCAGTGCGACTCGCTTGCGGGCATGGCCGCCTGCGGTGCCGAGATCGTGTCCGAGGACCCCAACCTGGATCTGTACAACTACGAGGGCCGGGTGGTGGCGGGCAGCACCACGCTTCCGCTGACCGTGAACCAGGTCGTCTTCCGCGGCTCGGTGGTGCGCAACACGGCCGAGACCATTGGCCTCGTCATCAACACGGGCGAAGAGTGCAAGATCCGCATGAACGCCCACCGTCACAAGCACGCCAAGGCGCCTGCCATGCAGTTCCTCGTCAACCGCATCGTCGTCGTGCTCGTCGTCTTTGTTCTCCTGCTGTCCGTCGGCTGCACCGGCGGCAACGCGCTGTGGGTGCCCCGGTATGAGCGCTTGGCCTGGTACCTGAACGACTCCGACCTGCCCCTCAGCCAGATCATCTTTGCCTTTATTATCATGTTCAACACCTTGATTCCCCTTTCGCTGTACGTCAGCCTGGAGATTATCAAGGTCGGCCAGATGCTGCTGCTCCAGGACATTGAGATGTACGACGAGGAGACCGACACGCCCATGGTGGCCAACACGACCACCATTCTAGAGAACCTGGGCCAGGTCAATTACATCTTCTCCGACAAGACCGGCACCCTGACCGAGAACAAGATGCGCTTCCGCAAGATGAGCGTCGCCGGCACGGCCTGGCTGCATGACATGGACATGGCACGCGACGCTGAAGAGAAGGAGAAGAAGCGCAAGAGCATCATGCTGCAGCGAAAAAGCACCGGCATGAGCAAGTCTGGCGGCAAGCGCCTCGGGGAACGCCTCGGGGGCCGCCTTCATCACGATGACAAGACCCAGCTCAGAGTGTCGACAACCGAGCCGATCGACGAGCGAGTTTCTGTCGAGACCTCGCTGCTGTCAGACAACGACCAGGCTGGGCCGAGTACCTGGAAGGCACAGCCGTCGGCCGGACTGCCCAAGCGTTCCATGTCTACAACCCACTGGCGCTCGAGCGTGCGGCCGACCCGCAACCAGCCTGAGCTCAAGACGGAAGACCTCCTCGAATACATTCGCCACCGGCCGCACACGGCGTTCTCCCGCAAAGCGCGCCACTTCATCCTCTGCATCGCTCTTTGCCATACCTGCTTGCCCGAGACCAAAGATGACGGCCAGATCGACTTCCAGGCAGCGTCGCCCGACGAGCTGGCTCTGGTGCAGGCAGCACGCGATCTGGGCTACCTGCTCATCGACCGGCCGGCCCAGTCCATCAAGCTGCAGTTCCGTCAGCTCGACGGCACGCTTGCCACGGAGACGTACCAGATCCTCGACGTGGTCGAGTTTAGCAGCAAGCGCAAGCGCATGTCGATTGTCATTCGCATGCCCGACGGGCGCATCTGCATGTTCTGCAAGGGCGCAGACAGCGTCATTCTGCCGCGCCTCAAGCTGAACCTGATGGCGCTGCAAAAGGCATCGGCTGTCGAGCGCCGGGCCAGCAAGCGCAAGAGCGTGGAACAAGAACGTGCTATGCGTCGCAAGAGCACCACGGCCAGCATTGTTGGCGCCCCGGGCGTGAGCGGCACCCCGCGGTCCAGCCTCAACCTTGTCCGCCCCGGCTCCATGAGCTTCCGGGGGATAGCGCGCATGAGCACGTCCAAGAAGTCAGCCGACATGGCGGCTTTCCGCCGATCTGGCGTGTTTTCTGGTGACATGGACGAATGGCTAACACATCGCGAGAGAGAAAGTCTCGATATGGGTGAAAGCTCCCACCCCCGTCGAGGCAACAGCGTCCGGGACTACGACGTGGGCGGCAGGACCAGCACCTCTGCCCGACGGTCCCGCGATGGCGTGTCTATTGCTGCTGCTGCTGCCGCTGCCGCTTCTGCCTCTGCTGCTGCTGCTGCCGCTGCCTCTGCTGCTGCTGCTGCTTCTGCCGCTGCCGAGAGCATTTACGACGACGCGTACGGAGGCATGGTCGACGAGGCGCTCGCCGTCAACGAAGGCGCCGTCTTCGAACGCTGCTTCCAGCACATCGACGACTTTGCATCCGAGGGCCTGCGGACGCTGCTGTTTGCCTACCGCTATGTCGAGGAGGATGACTACCGCAAGTGGAAGACCATCTACCAGGATGCGACGACCAGCCTGGTGGACCGACAGCAGCGCATCGAGGCTGCGGCCGATCTGCTGGAGCAGGGATTTGACCTCGCTGGCGCCACAGCGATCGAGGACAAGCTGCAGCAGGGCGTGCCGGACACGATCGACAAGATGCGCCGTGCCAACATCAAGATCTGGATGCTGACGGGCGACAAACGCGAGACGGCCATCAACATTGCGCAGTCTGCCCGCATCTGCAAGCCTTTCTCAGAGATTTACGTGCTCGATGCCACCGTCGACGAGGAGAACCTGCAGGAGAGAATCGCATCGATCCTGGTGGATGTGGCTCGCGGCATGACGCCACATTCGGTCGTGGTCATCGACGGCCAGACGCTGAGCGTGGTCGAGGCCCAGGAGGAGATGCGCATCCTATTCTTCGACCTCATGGCGCGCGTCGACTCGGTCATCTGCTGCCGCGCGTCGCCGTCGCAAAAGGCCACCCTCGTCAAGTGCATCCGCGAGCGCGTGCCCAAGTCGATGACGCTCGCCATTGGTGACGGTGCCAACGACATTGCCATGATCCAAGCCTCGCATGTCGGCATCGGCATCTCGGGCCGCGAAGGCCTGCAGGCAGCGCGTATTTCCGACTACTCGATCGCCCAGTTCCGCTTCCTGCAGCGGCTTCTGCTGGTGCACGGCCGGTGGAACTACGTCCGCACTGGCAAGTACATCATCGGGACGTTCTGGAAGGAGCTGCTCTTCTACCTGGTGCAAGCATTGTACCAGCGGTACAATGGCTACACGGGCACCTCCCTGTACGAGTCGACCAGCCTGACGGTGTTCAACACCCTCTTCACCTCGCTGCCTGTCATCCTGTTCGGTATCTTCGAGAAGGACCTGCGTGCCGACACGCTGCTGGCGGTTCCCGAGCTCTACACATTCGGGCAGCGCAATCTCGGCTTCTGTTTCCGTAAATATGTTGGCTGGATGCTGCTCGCCGTCGCGGAGGCGTTCGTCATCTTCTATGTGATCTACGGCGTCTACATCAATTCACCATTCGACATTGACACAAGCCTCTTGGCCATGGGCAGCCTGGCCTTTACGGTTTGTGTCGTCTTCATCAACACAAAGATGCTGTGAGTTTGAATTCTTGCAACGAGTCTCAGTTTGTTGCGTCTGGCCGTGGCTCACTTGCTAACAAAAAAGTGTCATCGAGATGCACAACCAGACCATCATTTCGGCCGTCGGCTTTTTCGTCTCCGTGGGCGGTTGGTTCCTGTGGAACATTATCCTGGCAGGCCTCTACGCGCCCAAAAACGGACCCTACCCTGTGCGCCGTTCATTTTTGGACAACTATGGACGCAGTCTCACGTGGTGGGCGACGGTTTTGGCCGGCCTGGTGGTGGTCATTTCCATTGAGCTCATCGTGAGCGGCCTGCGCCGTGTCTTCTTCCCGACAGACCAAGACCTCATGCAAGAGATCGAGCACTACGATGCTTTGCGTGCTGTTCTCAAAGAGCATGCGGCTGAGAACGGTGAAGCAGGTCCTGCTGGTATGGAGATGCAGGATATGTCCGGCGCCGAAAGTGACGTGGCTCCGCAGCAGAGCAGCGCCGCCGTCGATCGGTCCCCGTCTGTCCACAGCGCCGTGGTGGCGGCTGCAAACCCAAATGCCGCCGTCGCGGTTGCCTCGTCGGCCGGCTCCATTCCTGCCAAGGGCAAGGAGACACCAATCAAGTCGGCTTCGATGCCTTTGCCATCGGCATCGCTGTCGCCACCCATCTCTCCGCAGCAGCAGCATCCCCTGCTTGTGGACGCGTCACGGCAGTGGACTGCTGGCCTTGGCAGTCCGTCCAATGACAACACGGCGGCTCTCACGGCGAGTCCGGTCGAAGTCCCCAGCCCACAGTCTACTGAGGCTGCGAGGACCACCCACTGAACGGTCCACCTCTACATGAAATTTTGTCTATGATTTTTTTATCTTTTTTTTTTGATTTGGAATGTTTTGCATTTCTCGCACTCTCTCATAACTGATACCCAATCGCGTTGGCTATTTCATTACAGATACTTTCGCGTGTTCTAGCGAGATTTTGGATTGGGGATGAACTGGACAGCATGATTTTATACCACAGCAAGGGTCAGGGTCATGGCCGAGGCGTTTGGCCACTTAGGAATTTGTCCCCCATTTCGTTGCATTTTACGTACATTTAGACCTGATTTTTTCTTTATTTACGAGTTGCTGAGGATGATAACTTAAGGGTAGAGGCTCAAAATACAATATGAAACATGCATGGAAGCATGATGATCGCTTTTGTTCTCTCACGCAGGCGAGCCCAACAGCCCGTCCGTACAGCCTTAGGTGCTGGCACGTTTTTCATAAACCATGCCAATTCCAGTCATGTGCATGAAAAGGCCTCTCTGGCCTTTCCCGTCGCCCCGTCCCATAGTGTCGCAGTGGGACAAGCAGTAACAGAGCCGGTTGTTTGTCGTGTGCATTGCCCAGTTGAAGGGCACAAGAGGCCAGGCTGCCATGCCCGAATGCTCGTACGCAGTAATAATTCTGCTGCAAGCTTGTTCGTAATATCATTCACACTACTCTCTCCGCGCCTATGGCCTCCCAACTTTCAGCTCCCACGGTGGCTCTCTGACCCCGTCCATGCCAAAACGTTTCCGGTTTACCCCCCAAAATCAACAGACGCAGTTTCTTTTTCTGTTTTGTGCAGGCTTCTGTGGTCCGATCGTGCTGTGCTTTGGAGGAGGTCCTCTTTTCGAGCGATTCCCCTAAAAGGCCAGACGGCTGCTGCTGCCGCCGAGCTCACGGTTCTCCTCGCGCAGGGCGCGCAGCTGCGTCTCGTACGTCTTGTTGACCCACTCCCAGTACTGCGACCACTTCTGGCGCGCGGCCACGTCCACCGACGAGCTGCTGTCGTTGAGCGACGCCTTGAGCCGGTCGGCCAACAACAGTGTCGTCCGCAGCACGCTCTTGTTGGCGTCCTCTTGCTTCTCATGCTCCTGCTTGACTGCATTATCCTTAAGCTTTGTAGACAGAGTGGCGCGGTATTTCTCGGCAATGCTGTCCAGATGCCGGCTCGTCTCTTCGGGCGCCACATAGGCCAGCCGCGACAGCATCAGGTTGCACATGGACCGGATGTCGTGGTCGTCGCCCAGGCCGTCGACGATGCGCTCGAAGAGGCTGATGATGCTGATGCGCGAGAATGCCGTTTCCATGAGAGCGTACAGAGTTTCGTAGGCACCCTTGACGTCGTCAGTCTATGCTAGCAAACAGGAAAGCGGGTGGAGACTAGGGGGGGGGGCATGTTTTCTTACCTTGCGGACTTCGAGTCCGTCGTCCACCAAGTGCTTGAATGGACCCATCTGCACCTCGCGGACCAGCTCCGGCTTGGCCTTGGACTCCTCCATGATGTACGGGAGAAGCTGGCCGAGGTGGCCCAGAATCAGCTCCGGCTTGTTGTGGGCGGCCGAGTTCAGCGCCGTCATGGCCAGCCGGCGGATCTCCATGTCGGAGTCTTTCAGAGCCGTGTTCAGCATGTTGACCAGGTTCTCCCGGAGCATCGCATCAAACGTCTCGCCCGCCTCGGGCAGCGTGTAGCGAAGCGCCTGCAGGGAGATGGCGCGCAGCGCCTGCGACCGGTTGTTCAGCAGCTCGTGGAGCTTGGGCATGTAGGTGGGCGGCGCGATGATGACCAGGCGGCCCATGCACTCGGCGCAGACGGCCTTGTTGTTTTCGACGTGGACGGCCTGGAGAAGCTGGGTCCAGATGGCGGCCGTGTACTCGGTCATGTCCGTCTGGTCGACGGCCACCTGCTGCAGCACCTCCTTGACGGACTGCAGCAGCAGGTACTGCGTGTTACCGCCCGCCGTCATGCCCTGCAGGATCACAGGCAGGTACTGCGCCACATGGCCGGCGCCGGCCCGTCCGAGAGAGATGGCCGCCGACATGGACACCTTGTCGAACTTGCTCGCAAACTGCTCGAGGAAGAGCTCCGGCTTGATGGGCGACGCGGCGCCCAGGCGCAGGCCCGCTTCGCCCAGGACCGTCAGCGCCAGGCTGGCGCGCACCGGGTCCGCCTTGGAGGTCTGGGTTTCCTTGACGAAGCTGTCGATGCTGACGCCGGCCGTGTTGCCGCTGGCCACGAGCAGGTTGCCAATCAGCTTGCCCACAACAGCCGGGTCGCCGACGACGCCGACGTCCTTGAGGAGGCCGCTCATAAGAGGCTGACCGTAGCCGTTCTTGCCAATGACTGTGACCAGCTGCAGCAGCGGATCGAGCACGGTGGCGGCCACACTCGACTGCAGGAGCCTGCACAGCGAGGCGATGATCTGGGGGGTCGCGACCAGCCGCGGGCTGTGCTCGACGAGAACCGCCACGATCCGCAGCGCCGGGCTGAGCAGGTGCGGGTCATTGTCGAGTATGACGGGCTGCAGCGTCGCCACCAGCGAGGTGATGGTGTCCGGGTCCAGCAGTCCCCGGGTGGCCGGGCTCTGCACGAGATGGCGCAGCGCCTGTATGCTGGAGCCGCGCAGAGCCCGATTAGCCTTGCGCAGCTGCGCCGACAGCGCAACGGCCACCTCGCGCGCCCACTGGGCGTCGAACGGGACGCTGCCGGTCGCCGAGGCGGCCACGCTGTTGATGGCCCGGACGGCGGCCAGACGTGACGTCTCGTTACGAAGACGCTCCAGCAGTGACGCCAGCGCGGCGCGGCGCTTCTCGGCCGCGAGCAGGCCGGCGCCGTCGCTCGTGCCGGTGCGCGACAAGAGCGTTCCCAGCGCCTGGATGGCCTTTTGGCGCACCTCGGCGTCGACGTCGGGCTCGGTCGTCCGGTTCATCAGCACGTCGTACAGCTTCTGCAGATCGGGCTTGAACTTGGCGGCGGCGGCGCCGCGCGCGCGTGGCGGCGTGACGGACTTGACAACCTCCTCGGCCGTGCAAATGGCCTCGGCGGAGATCTTGTAGAAGCGGTCGTAGACGACCTCCAGCACGCCGTCCACGATGCTGGAGAGATACGGCTGCAGAGCGGCCGAAGGGTGCGTCTGGGAAATGTGGCCGAGGAGGCGCAGGGCCACCACCCGCAGCGTGGCCGGGGTCGCCGACGCGTTGCCGCCGCCCATGGAGAGCGACGCAGACGTGGCCGACGCCGACGAGGGCTTGACGGCCTCAATCACCGGCGCCAGAATCTGCTTGAAGTGGTCGGCCAGGCCGCCTCGCTGGACGGCGACAATGTCGTCCAGCAGGTTGATCACGGCCTGCTTTGTCGGGATCTGCTTCCCCTTGAGGAGCTTGGCGGCGGCTGCGACGAGCAGCGGCGTCTTGTCAGCCAGGTCCGCACGCGGGCCGGTGGCAGGGATCGATGCCCTCTCCAGCGTCGGCGAGGACTTGGCCAGCGCGGACAAGCTGCCACCACCCCCCCCAGAGCTGCTCTGACGCCGCCGCTTCCGGCTCGTGGGCAGCTGCGACATCTCGCTCTGGGCCTCGTCGTTGAGGGCAAACTCTGGAATGATGCCCTCGCCGGTCTTCCGGACCAGGAGGGCGACGGCGGCGATGATCTCGAGGCGGACGTTCTCCTCCCGCTCGTCGAAGCGCTTGATGAGAAGGGGTGCCGCCTCGCGGTACAGCACACCGTTTTCGAGCAGATCGCCGCTGCTCCGCGTGGAGATGAGCGTGTGGATGGCCTTGGCCGCACACCGGCGGACCTTCCAGCTGGCGTCGCCATCGTCATCAAAGTCTGCGTCAATGTCAAACTCGTCGTCGTCATCGTCGCCAAATCCGTCATCGTCGTCGTCATCGTTGTCGCCCTCGTTGTCGTTCTCGTTGTCGTCGGCATCTTCCATGTCGTCGTCGTCGTCGACGTAGTTGGGGTCGTACTTGACATAGCGCAGACAGGCCTGGATAATCTCTTCGGTAAAAGGCTTCATCTCGTTCGGGCACGACGCCAAGAACGCCTCCAGCGCCACCAGGGCAGCCTCCTGCGCCTCGTTGAAGTCGCCCGCATCGTTGCCCTCGCTGATGGCCTCCAGCTGCTTGTCCAGCTCCCCTTGGTCCAGGGCGCCCAGGATAAACGGAAGGACGGCAGCGATGTGGCGGCCAAAGCGCAGAGGAATGGACCGGGCCATGGAGCCGAGGATGGAGATGTACAGCCGCTGGGTGGCTGGCGTTGTGCCGGCCTTGTTGAGCGTGTCGACGGTCTGCGAGATGAAGCTGGCCAGCGCCCCTTCCGGCAGGTACACGGCCAGGATCGACACGGCCACCACGGCACGCTTCTTCATGACCGAGCTGCCGTGGTCTTCCTGCAGCAGGTGCACGACGGCATCCTGCAGCGCCTCCACCTCGACCGGCTGGAGCATGGGGCCAAAGCAGCGCACGACCTCGATAAGGACGTCCACCACTTCGGGGGTCAGATCGCTGTCGTTGTCCAGCAGCCCTTCAACATGGGACGGAATCCGCATGGTCTTGCCATTGGCCGGCTTGGGTGCAGACCGCACCACGAGCCGTGGGATGAGGACGCGGCTGACGCTCTGGTAGGCGTCCAAGACCTCCTTGGAGGGCGGCTCGCCCGGCACCGGTGCGGGCAGGGCTTCGATGACCGTCTTGAGAGCCAGCGAGGGGACAGCGTTGTCGACCGAGTTCTTCAGCTTGGTGAGCGCAAGCTTTTCCATCAGCGGGCCAACGATGGCCGTCGGCAATCTGCGAACAAGAGGCCCCAGACTGGCTGCGTTAGCGCGAGCGCGTCAGAGCAGACCACCGGGGGGGTTCCCCGTCCATACCATTTAATCGCCAGGTTCTGCACCTCGCCATTCGGGTCGCCCAGAGCGCGGACCAGATAGTCAACAGTACGAGCGCCGGTGTTATAGTCGTTGTACAGGATGTCTGCCCGGCCATGGACGAGGACAGCGAGCAGGTCGTTGAGAGACATGAACCGGAAATCCGGATCAGAGTCGTTAAGCTTCTGCAGGAGCTGGATGATCGTCATCGACGATGCGTTATACATATTGTTGGTCGCCATGGCTGGAAGAGACGCGCAAGTCGCGATGGAGGCGGCGGAGCAGACGGGGAAAAGGACGACTCTCGGTCGTGGCACGCAGTCTCGAGACGAAGAGGGAATGGGAAACGAAAGGCGGAGCAGGGGGCGAAGGGGGGGAGAAAAAGAACCCCGGACACTCTGGCTGCCAGCTTGTTAGCCTGGGAAAGCGCCCATCGTCCAAGGCAGCAGTTGGGTGGGATTTTGGAAAAAGCAGCGCGCAGACTTGCCCCTCGCCACAGACAAATCTATAATGTTGAAGATGCAGCTTCTAGCGGGCCGGCCAGCTCTCGACGTGTGGAATGTAGAAGATGTAGCGACGGAGGAAAATGAAGATGTGGCCGCTTCACACCTCCAAGCTGGAAAGAGAAGTAGTGATGGGCCGCGAAAGCGTGTCTGGAGAGGGAAGAGCGATCTGGGATGGTTGTTGCCCTGGAAGCTTTGAAATATGGCGGGGCTTGCCTGGGCGGATGTGGCGGGGTTAGCTGGTTGTGGCCTTGTGGGTCTCTGACCGCAAATCGAATAACCATAGCAGGAGCCGCTAGCGTGGACACACCATCTACGAGCAGTATTACTACGTACATGCTTTAGCTTGGCGATAATACATGCTATTACAATTCTGCCTGCGACGGAAGCTCAGACGACAATACAGAAAGGTAGCCAGAATCTAGCTCCAAGGCGCGTGTTGTTCCCACACTGGCTCACTGGCTGGACCGGCCCCCACGGGTTCCGAGAACTCGTGTCTCCGACGCGTCCACAGACCTTGGCTCCGGACCTTGTCTTGTCGCAGGCATCGGCTGGAAAGTCGGGGTTTTGGATCCGGCGGGTTCTCCCTCGTCCGTCCGTGCTGAGCCTTTCCCCTTGTCCAGCCGGGCGACCCCAACGGCAGCGAGCGCCGGGGAGCATGGCTCCGGTCGAAGGCGTCTGCGAACAACTGTGTCGTCGCTGCCCTGAGACCTCTGGTAGGATGCACGGGGCGAGGTAGAATACCCGTACGGGTGCTGGCTGTGTCTGCTGGCCGCTTCCATCACGGCGTCGAGAAGCTCGTGATCGCCACGGCTCTGGGGACGGCTCGCGTTCGAAACGGGGCTGGCAGAAGATGGGGACGACAGCGCTTGGTGATACACGCTTGGACTGCGGGGGGTGGCCTCTTCGTCCTCCGCCGGCTCTTTCCGCGCCGCCGCAGAAGGGTCGGCGGCCCGTGCTTCTAGGTGGTCGACACCGCTCGCTTCCGCGCCCAAGGGCAGATTCAGGGAGATCGGTCGCCGCGGCGTGGGTGCCAGCAACTCTGGGTCTTTGGAGCCCGTAGAGCCGTCGAGTCCGTGGGTCGGAATCGGCGTGCGCCTCACGGACGGTTTCCTGAAATGTGGCCCACTGGGTGGGACTGTCAAGATGTTCGGGAGGCTGTGCTCAGCTGCCTTTGTGAGTCTCTCGATTTCACCTTCACTGGTCAGCACCGTCTGGGCTGGGGTAAACACGGGAGCAGAGGGCGTGTGCGGCATGATCTGCGGCATCGGCGGAACCGGCAGTTGTGGTATAGGCTGCTGTTTTCTCGGCTTCCGAAGCTTGCGCGGCCTGCTCGACATATTATTGTCCTCGCGGTTGTCGATGTAGCGCGGGATCAAAATGTTGGGTCTGGCCACGGACGCCCCGTCCTCGGTAGGTCTTGTTGATGGAGGATGCACAACTGGCACGAACGATTTCCTTTCATCCCGGTTGAAAATGCAGCACATCTGCCCCATGGCTGAAAGCGGCTTCTAGGTAAATGACGTCGCAGGTCGCAGAGTTCAGGGTTGATATCAAGTGGACACGGGGGAAGGAGTATAGAATACAATAGTACATAAAAATAATTCAGCTGGTGGCGGGCCGCTCTGTTGAGGTAGAGGTGAAGAGGGGGGCAGGTGGCTGCTGCGAGAATCGCACAGAGGAGGCCGGCAAAGATGAAAGGACTGTCTGTGGCATGGTGGAACAAAAAAAATTCTGAAATTCTGTCCCCGGCCCGTGGAAAGAGCCGTGTGAAGTTGGACGAGTGGCCATGGTCACGGTTTCCTCTCGCACCGGCATTGGGCACTTGCCATGCTGGATTGGATTTGTTCGTCCCTCGCGCCTTCCTCGGCAAGGTCCATCGACAAAATGAGACGGCCTCGTATAAATCGCAGATCCAAAGTGCAGCTGAGCCAACCCAAAGAAAAAGAGCAAGGCAAATAGAGTTTAAGGATCATGATGTATAGTATGTGAGAAAAGCCTTCCGGTATGCCGTGTATTCCATCCCGCCCAAATTTAATCTGCAAATTAGACAAAAAGACAAGTACAAGGAAAGGAAGACAAAAGAAAGGGGTAGGTTCGTAGTAAACAGAAAGTCAAAGGTGGGGGGAGGGCAAAACCAGTCTGTGGATGCTTCTCTTGTGATCATCTTTTCGTCAATCTCTTATCTCTTATTCTTCCTCTTCGTCAGCCCCCCCACACAAGCAAGGCCGGCAGCACAGCGCCCTATTGCCTGTGGATGTGTCCTTCTAATAACATTCTCCGGATCGTTTTTTTCCACTCCCTTCCCTCACTTCTACTCATAGCAGTTGGGTGTCATATATACCCGGAAATAAAACAAAGGAAAAAGGGCTGTGAATGGAATGGGAGAGAATTATACCAGAATCAGAAAGAGCGTGGTGGACACTATACGCGTGAAATATACGGGGGGATGTTGTGTGTGTGTGTGTATGCAGAAGGGAACAAGGACGCCTCTTGGGGTCCGTTAACATGACTGGTAGAGCAGCAATGGCTCGCCGACGTTCTCGATCTCGGGTATTGTGCACTTCAGGTCAAACGCCTTGGACAGCACGATTTTGAAGATCTGGAAACAGAACGAGTCAGACTTTCCTGTCCTCACCACACGCACACGTCAAAAAACGGGGGACATGGGACAGGAGCACCAACCTTTTGCACGTTGATGCTGTGGCTCGTGCTGCTGAAGATCAGTGCCGCGCGCATTGCCTTGGCAAAACGGCGAGCCTGGGGGGAGGGGCAACGGTCAGCAGCTGTTCCTTCGGGGTGCGCATGGGTCAGATGGGTGCCTGCCTACCTGATTGGATATCTCTTCCTGGTCCTCGCGCGGAAAATTGACAAAGTGGTCGTACTTTGTTCCCACGAGGATGGGGATGGCTGTCTTGTTGAAGCCGCGGCCCTGGCGGTACCACTCCTTAATGCTGTTGAGGGTGCTCTTGCGCGTCAGGTCGAACATGAACAAGATGGCCACGGCGTCGTTGCAGACGAGCGGCAGCATGTTGACAAACTCGCGCTGGCCACCCAGGTCCCAAATGCTAAACGTGATCTCCGTGTTGCGGATGCTGATGGTCTTCTCCATGAAGTTGACGCCGAGGGTCTGGATGTAGTCTTCGTCCCAGCTGCCCTCGACGTACTTGACCATGAGCGACGTCTTGCCGATCTGCGCATCGCCGACCATGCCCACCTTGATCACCACGTGGTTGCGCCCGTTGCTCGGCTCAGCATGGGCTCCGCTGCCCCTCGACGCATGGTCCGAGTAGCCCGCGGGGGCAGCACCTCCTTGGCTGGACAGCCCTGACGGGGGCCGCGATATAGGGTGCTGTTGCACTTGCTGCTGGTGTTGGTAGGTCTGCTGCTGCTGCGGCGGCGGCTGCTGCTGGGACTGGGGCTGGGGCTGCTGCACTTGGTATTGCTGCTGCTGCAGTTGTTGGGGTTGCTGTTGCGCATGTAATGACTGTTGCGGCAGCGGTGGTGTACCAAAGTGTGCGTTCGGGTCCGCATCATCGACAGTTCCAGACGGCGCAGATGCGTAACCATTTCTCGGGGGGTTAGTCAGGGTCTGGTCGAAGGACTCCGGCTGCATGTGATGGCGGCTGTTTCCGCTTCCGCTCCCGTTGGCCAAGTGCGGGCTGCCTTCGATACCGCCGAGCGTGTCGTCGTGGGTGTCGTATGTGTAGGCAGCCGGGACCTGCACCGATGCAGGCGTTGGAGGTTCCGAGTCCATCTTGTCGAGGGCGTCGTGATACTGGGCCGGTGACCCCACCGAGAGCGTCGAGGAATCCAGGATGAAGGATTGCTCTGAGGGCCGGTGGGGAGAGGAGGCGCAGGAGGGTATCGTTTTAGAAGAAAGGATGGCGTCCTCGGCTTGGAGGCAGGGCGTGAGAGAATGAACAGCGGCCGAGAAAGGCGGGGCCGCCACGAAAACGAGAGACAAGAGGGAATGAGAAGTGGAATGGAAAGCAAGACAAGCTGAGCACCTCGCGAGACAGGCTGATAGCTGGCGAGACGAAATGCCGACGCTGGTTAGGCCGACCCTGATGAGCGTTTCAGAGAGCCGAGAAGCAAGACGACAGTGCTCCGGGAGGCGAGACGGGATGCGAGGGGTCGACGGAAGCGAGCGAGGCAAGGGTGGGTAGGGAAGCGGTCCCTTAGTATGTAGTGTTCGCGCAGTCGAGATCTGGAGATCGATCGCAGGCAGGCTCGCGTCGTCGGGTATTTTGGGAGGGGGAAGGGAGGGGGAAGGGAGGGGGGAGGGGGGGGTAGGCGGCACAGGCGACAAGAGGAGACCCAGGAGCGGTCTCTGTCGCTCTATTGAAGCAGGGAGCACAAAACGTGAGAGCCAGGCGAGGCTTGGTCCAGAGAGAGGGAGCCGAAGGAAATAAAGAGTGGAGCCAAAAGGCGGAGGACAGCCAGGACAGATGCGCAATGGCAGACACGCAAGAAACAGGAATATAGCAAAGGGAGCGAAGATGTAGGGAAAAGGCCTGACGTCGACGTTTGTGTAGCTGGGCTGAAAATCCAACACATGGGCAGGGGAGGAGGGGAGGATGGCCCTAATGCTGGTGGTGATGCTTATGATACAAGGGACGATGTTGTGCTTCTTTGCCCTTACGGGCGTTTCTCGAACGGTGGTTGGCCAGACAGGCGTGGGAGGGGAATTCGGTGACCCTCCACCTGCAGGATAAATTTAATAGCATTTTCCATCCGGGTCCACCCAGCGCTCTGTTTTGGGGGCGCGTATGGCAGATCACACACCACTTAGCAGGGGCGCAGGCGCTATAAAGTCCGCTGGGGCGGCTGCCCATGGACAGATATGGGTACATACGAGTGCAAATATCGACTTGGCGGGCAGGGTCTACGTCTACGCCACCACGAGGGAAAAAGGGAAGGAGCCATCCACGGCGAACCATCCCGGGATGGAGGCGTGTACTTGCCAGCTGAACACGACTAGGACGAGCCGGCGCTGCTGCTAAGTGTGCTTACGCAAAGAGGTTGCAGAAACACGCGACAAACAAGCGAAACAAGGCAAAACGTGTGGGACACGCGACGCGACGCGTCTGTGGAATGCCGTGGAAGCCGCTGAAGCGGGCGGCAGAGACAGGGAAAAAAAATAACGAAAAGACATGAAGGGGGGAAAAGGCGCTAAAAAGCGGCCGGAACGGACCAAACAGAGAGGGAGAAAAGGTAACAGAAAGTAATAGAGCGAAAGAGGAACGAACACATCAACGCAGACGACAATAATGACAGCAAAGAAAGCCGGGAAAGCAAGCGCTGACTGCCTGCTGGTCCCTGCAGCATTGCTGTCAATTTTAAAGGGTCCCGATTCCTGGTTTTGTGTATCGCCCAAGTACTTTTGTTGCTCATGCTCTGTTAGCGCATAGCAGCGTGAATTAACGGACAAATTCATCTATCTGGCGGCATCGCGCTACAAATAGTATGGCCTCGGCCTACGGCTTATGGCCGCCGCCCTGAGCAGCCCCAATATCGTATTGCCCACGTCGGGGAATCACCCCCACACACTTTGCGGAGTATGAACAGCACTGCACGACTCCGTACTTTAATACTCTAATCTCCAGCCAGCCTTTCTGATCGGACGCCCACAGCGTGTGTGCTCGACCTCGGAATGCAGGTCGGCTCGAGCCCGGGTTGCCCGTCTGGTACGGTCTGTGATTGGTCCGTGCACAGGCGTTATGTAATCGTGGTCATGCTTCGTATCGTTATCAGGTTGCCCGTCTGGCCGGCGCCCGAAATCGTCCGTTTTCTGTGACAGGCAATGTTGCCCAATTAGATTTCTCGTCAGCTCATGACGGGACTAAAAAAGCACCACCACGCATTTTCACCTCGTTTCTGTGCCCCTCTCTCCCCTCGTTCGGTCTCCAGCCCTCCACCAGGCCCTGCCCTCTCATTCTCCATCCTGCTTTCTACTGCCAGTCTGTCTGTCGCCATGGCCTCAATTGCTCGCTGCTGTCGGGTGGCTGCCCGGTCCTCGAGCTTCGCCGCTCGGGTGGCCCGCCCGGCTTCCGCTTTCCGCTCGGCACTGGCTTTCCGTTCCGCCGGAGTGTTTACTACCCGGAGCTTCTCCGCAACGGCCCAAGGTATGTTTTTGGCAGCCGGTGTTTGCGACCCGTGTCGGCGGCCTGTTGTTGTTGTGCGTGTCTCTCCGGTCTCGGCTAACCGTGCTCCAGCTTCCGTACGCAAGTACACCAAGGACCACGAGTGGATCGACCTCAACGCCGACCAGACCACTGGCGTCATCGGCATCTCCGAGTACGCGGCCGAGGCGCTGGGTGACGTCGTCTACGTTGAGCTGCCCGAGGTGGACAAGGAGGTCGGCCAGGGCGACGCTATCGGCGCCGTCGAGTCGGTCAAGTCGGCCGCTGATATCAACGCGCCCATCAGCTGCAAGATCACCCACGTCAACTTTGCTCTTGAGGAGAAGCCTGGCACCATAAACCAGGTGCCCGAGGACGACTCGGCCGGCGGCGGCTGGATTGCCAAGGTGCAGGTCGACGCCCAGGGCGTCAAGGACCTCGAGGCGCTCATGGGTGCCGAGGAGTACAAGGAGTTCACAGCAACCGAGGAGGACCACTAGGAGACAGGCTCTACGAGGTAGAAGGGAAAACGGGGTAGAGGGAAAAAAAAATTGAGACCCAGACGCTGAAGCTTAGAACGGGCCAATGTCACTGGCGGCGACCGGCGGGAGGACTTGCGTTTTTCTATGGCTTTTTCGTTTGTTCTGTTTCAAACCTTCAGGCGTTGGTGTCCTCGCCTTGGAAGACAGCCGAGATGCATTTCAACAATTCTTTGGCTGGATGGCCTGGGCGCAGCGCAGACATAATCTTAACATGAGATGCAATCCGCGGCACTGCCACCGATAATACGCATCTGGCGTCTAGACAGAAAACCGATACAGCTGGAATGCCAAGTATCACTGCGCGTCACACAACCACGGACCGCGGCCATCTTTTTTTTTTCTTGCCTTGCTGTCTCTGTTTTTTTCTTTGTCTTTCCCGCCCAGTACAAGTCGTGATAATAACGTATGCATGCATATACATAAAGATGAAGAGGAGATCTCTGCCCGGTCTACTCTGCCCTGCCGGGGAGCTTGCTCAGGCGGTTGGGACCGGGATCGGCGGCGGTGCCGGCCGCGTGGCGTTGATGTCGTCCAGGATCTTCTGCGCGCCCCGGTCGATCATGCTCTGGGCAACCTTCTTACCCAGGGCGTCGGCCTCATCCGCCGTCTTGATCACGTCTGCGAGGTCGCCGTCGACGCCGATCTTGCCGTCCAGGCTCACCACGGTGGCCTGTAGGCGCAGTGTATCACCCTTCCAGGCCGTCTCCACGCCAATGGGCACACTGCAGCCGCCCTCGAGGGCGCGCATGACGGCGCGCTCGGCCAGGCAGGCCAGGAAGGTGGGCTCGTGTATGATGGGCTTCAGCAGCGACAGGATCTTGTCGTCGCCCTCGCGCACCTCGATGCCCAGCGCGCCCTGACCGACGGCGTGCAAGGTGCCAGTCGAGGTCGTGTCCATGAGCTGCGAGATCCGGCCCTCGAAGCCCATGCGCTGCAGGCCCGAGGCCGCCAGGATGATGCAGTCGTACTTGGCCAGCGTGCCATCCGGCCCGGGGCCGGGGACGTCCAGCTTGCGGAGGCGCGTGTCGACGTTGCCACGCAGGTCGCGGAAGGCCAGGCCGGGGAAGCGCCGCTTTAGCTGGGCCGAGCGGCGCACACTGCTGGTGCCGACAACGCTGCCGGCGGGCAGATCCTGGATCGACTTGTACGGGCTGCCGGGCGGGAAGATGGCGGCGTCGCGGGGGTCCTCGCGGTCGACAATGGCACCCACGATGCAGCCCTCGGGCAGCGTCGTCGGCATGTCCTTGGCCGAGTGCACGACGAGGTCGAGGTCGCCGCTGACGAGGCGGGCCTCAAACTCGGACGTCCACAGACCCTTGCCAAGATTGGGCAGAGGCGTGACCTTGTCGCGGTCACCGGCCGTCAATCGCGCATCAATGACAAACTTGACACTCGGATTGGCCTTTTCCAGGGCAGCCACGACAATCTCGGCCTGCTTCACGGCCAGCGCCGAGCTTCGAGTGCCGACGTGGACAGTGAGCCCCGCCGTTGACGCCATGATGAAACTTGTCGGAAGGTCCGACGAGGAATGGCGCTGCACGTAATTGTCGAGGAATGAAGAGAGCAGGAGCAAGACAAGAGGGGAGGCAGCGAATATGGTAAAGACCACAGAAAGAGCCGAAAAAAAATACAGAGAAGAGCCGAAGAGAGAACAGGGAAAGAGCAAGTGCCAACAAGAACGCAGGATATTTTAACAATGGTCGCCCGCTACTCAAACGGATGCGCAGTTATTAGTGCTTAGTCACTGAATTCGGCGATTCAATTGGCCTAATTGAGTATGCCCCATTAGCTTCACACCTCGTCAAAAGTCTTTTCCCGTTCCGACGGTCATTCCACCGTCGGCCGTCCCGTCAGCGATCCTCCCGCTTTGTGCTAGTTCTCACCCCCCAGCAGCCCGCCACTGTCTGTGGTAGCATGGATGCTTGTATAGCCAACACTCTCTTCTACCACAAGAGCAATCTCTCGCGGGGCCTAATTGTCACGTGATACACGAGCGTCGTCCGGTTTCGGTGATGGTGGGGCATAGCCGCATACAAATAGGAATGGGCAATTGAGAGGAGTTAGCAGCGCAGCATGATGGGTCTGCCAGCTTTGACATCCGGCTGAACGTGCTATGGTTATTACCGTAATTTCTCCAATGATAAGCTGCTTTGGTAGCTATTTCATTCCGATGCGTCATCCCGACCTATCTGCCGGTCGAGGCGGGAGCTACGACAAGTAATGGCTCTTATACGCCACAGTGCTGTGCCACACGTCATATCTGCTAAGCCACAGCGATAAGGACGCTGATAATCATTTTTGTTGCCCCAAAGGCTTCGCAAAACGACGACCAGTCGCGCGTGGCAACGCAGAGACACGCAGAACAACAAGCCCTCAAGATGCCACCAAAAATGACTGCCAACCCGGCGAGGCCGGCGCGGTACCGCGCGGGGAAGCCAACGGGTGTCGATTCGGGATCCTCGTCGGAGTCAGAAGGCGATGACGAGACACCGTCAGCTGCGACGAAGCGGAAAGTGGCGCCTGCAGCGACGGCGGCGCCCAAACGAGTCGGCGCTGGCAGAGTCGTCACGACCACTACGCTCGCCCAGGCCATGCGAGACCCGGCCCATGATGCAGGTGACAAACAGCGCAGGGCGCGCGAAGAGATGGAACGCAAGGCGGCAGAGGAAGGATTCGTCACAGAATCCGAGGAGGACGAGGATGACGACGAGAGCGGCAGCGACGACGATGACGACGATGACGACGACGACGACGATGACGACGACGAAGAAAGCTCGTCCGAGGATGACTTTCCTGCGCGCAAGATTGTGCTGCCCAAGTTTATGACACGGGCGCAGCGAGAACGGGCGGCAGCGGCGGAGGCGGCGACGACGACGACGGCAGAAGGCTCGCCAACAGAGGCGGCCGAGAATACAGACAAGAGGAAGACGGAAGAAGAAGAAGAAGCGGCACGGGCCGAGAAGGAGGAGAAGGAGCGGCAGGCGGCAGCGGATGCGCTTGTGGAAGAGCAGCTGCGGAAGCAGGCGGCGTCGCGGGTGGCCAGCAGGAAGCAGTGGGAGGATACCAACGAGGCGGGGGTGGCGACGGGTGTGGACGGCGAAGGCGAAGGTGGTGAAGGCGGTGGCGACGTGAACACGGACGACGACGTCGACCCGGAGGCCGAGTACCTGGCGTGGAAGCTGCGCGAGCTTAAGCGGATCAAGCGGCAGCGCGAGCGGATCGAGGAGAAGGAGCGGGAGCTGGCCGAGGTGGAGCGGCGGCGCAACCTGACGGAAGAGGAGCGGCAGGCAGAGGACGCGGTGAAGCTGGCGGCACAGCGCGAGGAGAAGGACAGCCGCGGCAAGATGGGCTTCATGCAAAAGTACTACCACAAGGGCGCCTTTTACCAGGCCGAGGCCGAGGCCGAGGGCCTCGACAAGCGCGACCTCATGGGCGCGCACTACGTCGACGAGATCCGCAACCGCGAGCTCCTGCCCAAGGCGCTGCAGCTGCGCGACATGACCAAGCTCGGACGCAAGGGCGCGTCTAAGTACCGCGACCTGCGGTCCGAGGACACGGGGCGCTGGGGCGTCCTCGACGACAGCCGGTACCAGAACCGCAGCCGCGACCGCGACGACCGGCCGTCCTATGGAGGCTACGGGGGTTCTGGTGGTGGCGGTTTCGGCGGCGACGAGCGCGATGCCAAGGGCGCCAATGCGATTCCGCTGGGCGAGCGCAAGAGCTACCGCGACGAAGGCGACCGAGCCCGCCGGCCTGACCGAGAGCGGGAGTGGGATCGCCGGGACCGAGACAGCAACCGGGACAGCAACCGGGACCGCGATCGGTATCAAGAACGAGAACACGACCGTGATCGTGACAGGCGGCGCTCCAGATCAAGATCTCCGCGGCGCGATCGTGGCGATCGTGGGCGCCGCGATGACTACAGAGACGAACGGAGAAAACGATCCCCATCGCGGGACGAGCGAGAGCGCCACGGCAGCGCCGACAAGCGGCGGAGGGTGGAAGCATAGCATTGTAATGATCTAGCGTGCAATAACCATAATAGTGGACGACTGTCTTGATTCTGTTTGCATCGTCTGATGAAAGTCCTCAAAGTGACACATGAACATGTCTTCCTGGATCAGTTTCGGCGGGCATGGTCGCTGACGAGGTATGGCTTATAAAATAGCGCTGCAGGAGGCCGCAGCATTTTTTCCATCGTCTTTGTGTCCGACTTTGTAAAGCTATCCAGCCTGGCACTTTTTCTACATTGATCTACAGGCGAAGCTTACTGTGCGCGGCAGCGCTACGAGAACTGTGTGCCTGAAGGAAGGAGCTAGCCGGCGGAGAACCATTCCATTCTAGAAGGGTAGAGGCCTTCTGTTTTCGCACTTTTTCCCATTTGCCATTGAATTCGCCGTTTGACTGAAATAGTCAATGGAAATTTTATACATTTTCTCTTCTTTTGCTGCTCGCCGTGGCGACTCC
Source organism: Harringtonia aguacate (assembly GCA_014183095.1). Taxonomy (NCBI): domain Eukaryota; kingdom Fungi; phylum Ascomycota; class Sordariomycetes; order Ophiostomatales; family Ophiostomataceae; genus Harringtonia; species Harringtonia aguacate. The sequence goes on from JACCPH010000031.1 coordinate 212,406, forward strand.
ATGCAGAGCTTGTTTTTCCCTGCAGGGCGCGCGAACAGCTGTCAGTGGGTGGACCAGCAGACAAGCATTGCCAAGGACACCGCCAAGCGAGATGCCAAGCGATCAGAAGAGCAAGGATGCAGTAAGATTATCTGCCAAGCTGCGGTAGCAACATGCTTAGCACAGAGCTCATGCGGAACAGCAGGAGCTCTCTTGCTGCCAGCACTTTCTCCGTTTCTACGAGTCTGATACAACGTCATCGTGGGGCCCTGAAAAAGGGGGGAGTCTTTCAAACCCAGCAAGGAGGCCTCTGCCTGTTTCAAGACGGGCGTGGGGCAGCCAATGGCGTGGGGCGACGAGAGGGGGGTAGCAACCAGCGGAGCATGAAGCTCCAGGTGGCCACAGCCACAGGAGCAGGAGCAGGCAGCTCACAATCTCACTGCGGCCGGCGAAACGCCGGGTTGATCTTACGAGGAAATGGAAAGGAGGGGCATGCGAGGGGCACCCGCAAAAGAGGAAGGAGGGAACAGCCCAACACACAGACTGGGGTGGGTTGTTGGTCTGCCAATCGCTTCCCGGATGTGGCCTCTGTGCCCTCTTGCATGAGACGCGAGGAAGGACCAGCTATCCAACCATCCAGCTATCCAGCCATGGCGCCTTGGCACCTGCAGGCCGGAAAAGGTGGCGAGGGATGTTGGCTTTTGAGGCCGTGGCCGGCAGGGTCCTGCTGACTCTTACAAGCTCTGTTTCAGAGGCCCAGCGGGGTGGTGCAGGCCAGGCAGCACAGCCGGACAAAGACAGATACGGAAGACAGAGACGGCTCTGCCGGGTTCGTCTCTGTCGTGCTGGTACGGGTACTCGTACGTATTTGTACGAGTAGTAGAAAAAGACAGTGCCGGAGCAGGTTGAAAAAGGCAAGGACGGGCCATGGGAACGCCACCTGCTCTCCAGAGCGACATGGCCCCTCCATTTCAGCTGAACAGGGGTTCCACTTCTCGTGTCCAGCCATTGGCGGGGTAGCTCATCTCGTTGCCGTGTGCGTGCTTTTGCCTCTGCGCATGCGTGTATGTGTATGCGTGCATGGTGTGTGCCGCTCGGGTCGTCAGGCCACGGCGAAGGCGGTCGTGCATATCTTGGCACTGCAGAGTGCGCCATGGGTCAGTCGGTCGGTCGGTCGGCACGGCATCAACCCCGAGTGGACGTGCGACAGAGGGATAAAGGCAGGGACACAGGAGGCGTGCAAGCAGAGCACAAGCCGTGGAGACCAGTGACGGACGCGTCATTTCGCGGCGGGTGGACAGGGCAGGCAGGCAGCGACAAGCTTCATCAAGCGAGCATCATGAAGCGAGAACATGCAGAGAAGCACATGCCCGTAAGACAATGCGCAACCGCGGCGGACTGGGAGGCAGAACCACGGTCCGCACAGGAGAACCATGCGCTCGCTCGCCAGTGACACGTCGGCTTCCAGTAGCAACCTTGCTGTCCCATGCGAAGAGCACTACAAAGTAGGTCCGCGCACAGCGTGCTCATACGAGAGGTGACCAGAGGTCCAACTCCGGCGATCCATCCTCCTCCCCCCTCCCTCCACTAGGACAGGCGAGAATGAAACAAAACGTGCATACGATACGCGCATGCGGTCACCACTCAGAGCTCTGCTTGCATCACAATTCATGCAAAGCTCGGGGGTTGGAAGGGAGAGGAGGAGGGGGGGAAGGAAAGGAAGGGGGGGCTGGCGGGGGTGTCGCCGCTGTTGGTCGGGAAACCGGCTCTGGGACGAGACGTCTTGGTTTGGGCACTGGCAGCGCCCAGCCCATAGCGCGGCCGTAGCGTGGAAACAAGCTCATCTGGGGCTGACGGCCACACACGGCAAAAGGGCCTATACGACATCTGCTAATACGGGTGCTCCGTAAGTGTAGCAGCACGCCGCCTCTGCGGTGGGGCTTGGTTACCTCGCAGCGCTAGAGCTTCATGCCAGCTCCCTCCGTCCCTCCTGCCTGGCTGTGTGTGTTCCTGGTTCAGGGTGCAGGGTCGGCCGTACTAAGCATGAGCTCATCCGGGATCTTCTCTGGCTATTTAAACCTGCTTCCCCTCCCCCTCTCTGGCGATTTTTTTTCTCTCTCTCTCCTCATTCCCTCATCAACACTTATCACACACACACTTCTTCCCAAATCATCTCCATACTCTCATTCAAGATGGGTCTTTTCGGTTTCGGTAAGCTGCTGCTCTCTTGTGCTCTCGCCCCCCTCGTGGCTGCCTAACTGCTAACACATTGTTACCAGACGACGCCAAGGACGCCCGTGACCAGGTCTACGGCGAGGGCCAGCAGCACGAGGGCAAGCTCTCCCACGAGCTGCTCGGTGCCGGCGCCAGCTTCATGGCCATGCACGAGTTCGAGAAGAAGCAGCGTGCCGAGGGCAAGGAGGTCAGCCACGGCTTTGCCAAGGAGGCCCTGGCGGCCCTGGCTGGCGCCGAGGTCGACAAGCTGGTCGAGACCAAGGGTCTGGACTTTATCGACCGCGAGAAGGCCAAGCACCACGCCAAGCAGAACGCTGAGCACCTGTACGACCAGCAGTACGGCAACCGCGACAGCTTCAACCCGTGAGTTCTCCTTACCACCTCGTTCCCTCTCTCGCTGCACTGCTGACACATCTCGCAGCAACGACCACCAGCAGCCCAACTACTAAGGGGCGAAATGTCTGCGTGGCCCAGCTTGTGATGAGCGAAGCGTTAGGGTAGCCTAGATCAATGAAACCCAAATGAAAACCAGATTTCTGGCATAACGAATGACCCGGAGACATCCGGAGACAGTGACTGCCTCGTAGCTGTGAACAAGATGCTGTCTGCTCGAGACGATGTGCTGTTGTCGCCGCTGCCAAGACGTGTAGTTTGCAAGGTTGCAATCAGTTGGGGTCCGAACCTGTCTAATTTTTCTTGGCACGCTCCGACCACCGTCTAATCTAGAAAACCGACGTCGTCACCTACGGGGGAGCTCTATCCAATTGGCAGGACCGCCACAGCGCTCATGCGAAGCTGCCAGAAGCTGCCAACGGAAGACGTGCTTTCCTAAAGCAGCTGGTGCGCGAGGAGACGCTGAAATTCCCCCCAACAAAAGCCTGACCCGGACGACTGCCCCTCTCCGAAGAGGGGTCTATTCTTAGTAAGTTGAGCACAGCCACACAACGTCATTGTGGCTGGAGATGTGACCCGCTATTTTTCCCCCCCAATCTTATCAGACTCTCGGGGCGCTCAAATTTTTTGAGGCGAGGACATTGACATTGCCATCGACCGACACAGCATGGCCGAGCACGTCTCGCCCTTCCTCGACCCGGGCCCGCTGACGCGGCCGGACACGCTGGCCATTGTGCAGCTGTCGCGAGACCAGTTCCAGCCGCTGTACCTGCGCGCGTTTGCCGGTGAGGTCGACGGCTACGCCGAGGGCGACGTGCTCAACACCCGCTTCGGCTCCTTCCCGCACTCGACGCTGCTCAACGTGCCATGGGGCTCGCAGATCCGCGCGTCGGTCGTCGACACGGGCTCGCGCGGCCGCAAACGCAAGCGCGACGACGGCGAGAGCACGCCGGCCACGCCGGTCACACCGACCGGTGATGGCAGCGGAATTGGAAACACTCCAGTGGCACGACCCGAGGTGGCGGCCAGCGGCTTCATCCACATCCTGCCGCCGACGCCCGAGATCTGGACGATGAGCCTGCCCCACCGCACGCAGGTCGTCTACACCAGCGACTACAGCTACATCCTGCACCGGCTGCGGGCGCGGCCGGGCACGCGACTCATCGAGGCCGGCAGCGGCAGCGGCAGCTTCACACACGCGTCGGCACGCGCTGTATATAATGGAAACAAGAGTGGTGGCGCTGTGTTCAGCTTCGAGTTCCACAACGAGCGCTTCCGCGCCATGCAAGCGGAGCTGGCCAGCCACGGGCTCGACGGGCTCGTCACCCTGACCAACCGCGACGTCTACGGGTGCGGCTTTCTGCTGGACGACGGCACCAGCCCAGAGGCCGACGCCGTGTTTCTGGACCTGCCGGCGCCGTGGCGCGCGCTGCCGCACCTGTCGCGGCGGCGGCCTTCCGGGGCTGAGGACGGCACGGGCGGAGACGCCAACAGCACCGACAGCTGGGTCTCCCCCCTCAACCCCAACCGGAGCGTCCACCTGTGCACGTTCTCGCCCTGCATCGAGCAGGTCACGCGCACCGTGTCGACGCTGCGGCGGCTCGGCTGGGTCGACATTGACATGGTCGAGGTGGCCAACAAGAAGCTGATTGTGTACCGGGAGCGGCCGGACACGACGTCGAGCAAGACGGGCCCGGCGCCCCGCGACGTGGGCGAGGCGGTGGCGCGGCTCAAGGCCATCGAGACGCGCACGCGCGAGCACAACCAGCAGTACTGGAAGGACCGGGAAGCGGAGGCGACAGCCATGGACGTGGACGGGAAGCTGGACAAGGACGGGAAGCCGGACAAGGGAGCGGAGTCTGCGTCGGCGCCGGCATCAGCGCCGGCACCCTCCTCTGCGCCTGCCCCCAGCGCTACACCAGACGACCCCCCCAAGCCACCGCCCTGGATGGAGGGCCTGCTGACCACGCACATCGAACCCGAGATCAAGACGCACACGTCCTACCTCCTGTTCGCCGTGCTGCCGCGCGAGTGGACGGCGGCCGACGAGGCGGCCGCCGCGGCGCGCTGGCCGTGCGGCAACGAGACCGGTGTTATCGGCGCGGTGAAGCGCGAGCTGCGCAAAGAGCAGAAGCGGCAGATGCTGCTGAGCAAGCAGAACAAGAAGAAGGAGAGGTGATGCCGCGTGGGTAGTCTGTGGGTAGTCTAGCGTCGTTTTTTTCGTCATCTGTCATCTGCATCTGCATAGAGCATAATAGATCACTGGTGTCTACTTTTATTACGTATTGCTATGTCCGAGATCGCCGAGCCGGATACAAAATCATCCCGCCAACCCCGTATTCTACAGCGGTGGTGGCAGGCCGACCGCTGTGGCACGACCTGCAAGGACGCCGACGGGTATTTCTGGCCAATCGGGCGAGGCCGGCAGGGACTGTGAGATCATTTTATTTTTGTCGGCCGTGGCAAGATGCGAGCAGCAGCTGCTGGTACTTTCGAATGACGCAAAATCTTGCTGTGAGCGTCTCCTTGCGTTAGCAGGAGGCCCTGTAGTGGCCAATCAGAGAGCCTAAACGCCGCCCATGACACCCATGGCAAAACAAGCGCTCAAGCGCCAACCACCCCGCCACGAGGCAGCCGGTGGCTTAGAGCGGCGGAGCAGAGCTCGCTCTCGCCAAACGACAGCCTGCTAGGCACAACGTATAGCAGGTGGCCCGCTGCGCCACAGGAACCCGAGAACGCCTAACGGTCTCTCCGCTTACGAAAGAAAGCTCCCACACTCCGCAATGGCCAAGGTCGCCCCTTCCTGTTTTTGATTAAATAGGAGGGGGGGATGACTTGCTGAAAGGGGTCATCTGTCCTGTTTCTTCATCTTCATCTTTATCATCTCGCATCATCAAGCAAGCGTTTCTGGGTCTCATCCAGCATCTCTCGTCCCACTTTCATCAGTCTCTCTCACCCGTCTCTCTGCTACATATTACCTCAACAGCACACGCCATGTCTGCCAACAGCTACTACCAAGGCTCCCAGGGCGGCTATCCGCCGCAGCAGGGCTACGGCCAGCAAAACTATGTGAGTTCTCCTCCGACTCGGACCTCGAGGCCTTTCGCTGACGGCCTGCAGCCCCAGCAGCCCCAGTATGCCCAGCCCACCTATGCCTCTCCGGCGCAGCAGCCGCCAGCCTACGGCGGCTACCAAGGGCCGGCACAGCCGCAGTACGGCGGCCCCGGCGGCGGCGCTCCGGGCGGCTACGGCAACAACCACGACAACCGCGCCACCTCGCCCTACCCGCAGCAGCCGAACTATGCCGGCCAGCCGCAGCAGCCACAGTACGCCGGCCAGCCGGGCCAGCCGCAGTATGCCTCGGGCGGTGTCCCCGGCACGGCCGGCCCCAACGCCGGCGAGGACGAGCGCGGCCTGGGCGCGACGCTCGTGGGCGGCGGCGGTGCCGCGTGGGCGGCGCACAAGGCCGGCGGCGGCACGCTCGGCACGATGGGCGCGGCGGTAGCGGGCGCCATCGGCGCCAACCTTTTGGAGAACATGTTTGAGAAGAAGAGCGGCAAGCACGGCAGGCACGGAAGCCACGGCAGCCACCATGGCGGCCACCACGGCGGCGGCTGGAACGGCTACTAAAAAATGACAACAACAACAACAGAAAGAAAGTCTTCATAAGCGATGACTGGGTAACGCCGTCGGGATACGGCAGAGATGGAAATACCCGCGGATAACTCCCTTTGGTCGGCATTTTGTTTTAGGCACTTGTTTTGGGGATAGGCTGGGCGCATGGATATTCTGTTTTTAGTCTTCTCAGCGGCCATCTCACATAATCTGATTCTTTTTTTTTCATGGTTCTTTTTTTGCAAATGAGTAGCAATCCAACAGTGCAAATGAGCGGTATTCCAGGTATATCAACACACGTAGTTACAAACAAATGGCCGTTCTCTTCGGCCTCCCACCCATCTATCTATGCATCCGTCCAATCCGTTCCGTCACGACGAGCTGACGCTGCTTGGCTTGAACTCGCTGCCAGCGCGCAGCTGATCGAGGAAGGCGCGGACGGCGGGGCCGACGATGTCGGGCTTCTCAAGCATGGGGGCGTGACCGACGGCGGGGACGGTGAGGGTCTCGGCGTGGTCAAAGTTGCTGGCCACCCAGCTGGCCTCGGCGAGGGGGTCGGACCAGTCCGGGTCGGCGTCGCCCATGACGACGAGGGCGGGCACGTTCTTGACCTTGGGCAGCCAGGGCGTGACGATGCTGTGGTCGACGCTCGAGGTGGCATGGAAAGCGCCCCAGCGGCCGGGGCGAGTGAGCCGCGCCTTGGACTCCTGGGCGCGGGCGGCGGCTCGTTCCTTGCCGAGCCCAGGCCACAGACCAGCGGCCACAGCCGCCCACACGTAGGGCCCCCACGGCCGCAGCAGTGCCACGTACAGGAACCACAGAAGCACGGGACTGGCCGTGTTGCGCAGCGCTGGACCCAGCAGCACGACACCGGCCACACGGTCGGGTCGCTGCCCCGCCGCAATGGTAGCTGCACCCGCCGACAGCGACGCCCCCGCCAGCACCGCCGGCCGGCCACCGGCCAGGGCATCCACCACGGCCAAAAAGTCGCTTGCCGTCGGCTCATCGCCGTACTTTGCAAAGTCGGTCGAGCTGTCGCCGTGGCCGCGCAGATCCATGCGCGCGACGCGGTAGCCGGCGGCCGCCAGGGTCGCCGCCAGTGGCGCAAAGGCGTCGCGGTGGTCGCCCATGCCAGGCGAGCAGACCACGAGCGGACCGTCGTCTGGGCCGTCCAGCTCGACGGCCAGCTTGCCGCCGTCGTGGTCGACGTAGGTGAGGGTCATGGCGGAGGGTGGCAGGGATGGCAGAGTTATGACGTCACTGTAGAACACTTTTCTGTTGACGACGAGTTGGCAGAGTTGGCAGAGTTGACAGAGTTGGCTGAGTGAAATGACTCTGATTCCAGCCTTGATACTCGCGGCGACGCGCTTCTTATATTCCGAGTCGCTTCAGCATTAACACCCAATCCTTCGCTGCCTGCGGCAAGCTCTCGCGCATTTCTCGCTCGTTATTCGGACCACACTAGGCAGTTTTCTCGCCAGCGACGCCACGCTACGCAGAATCCTCCCAGGCGGGGCACCCCTGCTAAGCAGCACCAAGCGGCTGCACAACGTGGGCGCAAGGGTAGCTCTGGGCAGTGGAAGCTTCTGGACCGCCTTGAGGCCAGATGTCCATGTCGTGGTTCAGGCAGCGATTGGCAGGCCGTAAGCCCTGTCCGGTGTCATGCGGGCCAAACTGAGCCCGGTCGATGCAAGGTCCGAATGACCCGCTGCAGAACCGTCATTTGCGACAGCCTGTGCGTCCAGGTAATCGGCGATGCTCGAAACAAGGCATTGACTGAGCCATTGTATCTTACATTGCTTGAGCCGTCTGCTCTCTTTGAGGGTTCCATATGAACCCTGCTGGAGCTGGTGCGCAAGCGTCAGCAATGGCAGAATGACGAGGGGAGAGCTGAGGCCATGGCCGACTGCATACAGGCAACTCTTCTCGACGAATACACAGCCTTGCCCACAGCTCCGTCCTTACCGCACGCCAATGTGACCCAGCAGGAAGTTTGTCATGTGGGCGGTGGACGGCTCTTTGGCAACGACCGCTGGCCGGGCTTGTGTTCACCATATCGGATCGCGACGCTCGTCTTATGTGCGGCCGCAACTGATGGCACCAACGCCGGCTTCCGTGCCAGGCCGGCAGAGGCACAGGTGCTGCTGTCTCGGTTGGCGGGCGATCCGGAGCCGATCTGCACCAAGAACATCAGCTGAGCTTTCCAGGTGGAATAATGCTGGCAGACCTCCCGACCGACCACGCAGTATTCCGGGACTTGTTCGTCTCGGCCACTCGCAGAACTGAAGATGGGGTCTTGAGAGATGCAATCTTGGAAAACACCTCGTTTTTGTGGTCGTTGGGATGTAACGTCCCATTTGCCGGCGAGGATGCTCGCATTCGGACATCGAGATAACGCGGCGGACGCAACAGTCCGTCAGTGCTCACAGATGCATCGAACCACAAATCTCGGTTTGGGGTACACGATCATGAGGATCGTCAAAAACAACGAGAGCGAATGCTGCAGTGAGCTCCATCTCGGACTGCATCTCACCTTCCTCATTTGTCACGGCCGTACCTTCCCTGCCTGGATATAACTGATCCAAACCCACCTGCTGCATCTCCGCGGCCGATTGCCAGCATATCAAATATGCGATTCGCACAAATTTTGAGCCGTTGATTGTTCGTCAATATGCTGTCTCTGCTATCGGCCGTGTTGTTCGCAGCCAGTCTTGTCGAGGGCCAGGAGACCGGCTTGCACACAGACTGGCCGCGTTGGTGCGGAAAGGTCTACGAGTCGGGGAGGGTTTATCGTCTCTTCGTCTCTTCGTCATTTCTATCTCTTCTCCCACTTCTCTCTCTCCCTCCCTCTCCCAACACTCCGCTGACCTTTAGCTACCCGAGCTTCAACCCAGGCGGCCAGACCGTGGAGCCCAGCGCAAGCCCGGATGCACCGCTGCTCTACGTCCAAGTCTCGCCTCGCTACAGCCTCTATTTGGACGGCGAGACAGAGGCCGAACTGGTCGTGCGGACGTCTGTGTCGTCGTACTATGGACGTCCGCTACCAAAGTCCTGTGATGGAAAGGGCCATCTGAGCTTCCGCATCACGCTCGAGGACTCTGGACAGGTCCTGGCGACCGGCACGGCCGCCTTTGGCGCATCCAGCTCGGACACCATTGTGTCGGCTGGCTTGTCGGGTCTGGAGCCGCAGAAGACAGCCCAGAACATCACGTTGACGGGCTGGATCGCCGGCTCGAATGCGGTCTCCAACACCACGTACACGTACACGGCCGCGGGCGAGCTCCTCTACCTGCCCGACAAGACAGACGGCAGCGTCACGCGCATCGACAATGTGTACGGCGGCTTCCTCTTCCGCAGCGCCGCCACCCACGGCCAGTTCCAGCCCTTCTTTCCCTACGGCTACTACTCGGCGTACGACGACTTTTTGGCCAACGTGACCGACAATGCGACGGCGAGCACCGTCATCGGCCAGTACGCATCCTACGGCCTGAACGCCATGACGCCCCTGAGCCAGTACCCCCAGTCGGCCGAGGCGTTTGCCTACATGGAGGCCACCGACCTGCGGTACCAGTTCGACCTGCGCGAGGACTACACCAACCTGTCGTGGGTGGCCAGCCAGGTCGCTGCGGCCAAGGACAATGCGGCTCTCTTCTCCTACTGGAGCACGGACGAGTATGTCCCTTGCCCCCCCCGCTTCTGTGTGTATCTTGCTTGAGCTGTCTGACAGCCCTCGACAGACCCGACGGAAACCAGGACCCGTTCGAGGACCCTGTGGCTGCGCGGGACACGATCCGCGGCATCGACCCGTACCACCCGGTGGCGGTGGTGCTCAACTGCCAGGACTACTACTTTGGCCCGTACACGGAGGGCGCCGACGTGGTCATGGAGGACGTCTACCCGGTGGGCATCAACACGAGCTACTCGAAATGGGGCACCGTGTGCAACGCCACACTGGGCGACTGCGGCTGCGACAACTGCGTGGGCGGCGCGCACGCGGTGCAGGACGTGCGCGACCGGCTCGACGACCTGGCCCGCTACGAGCGCTGGCTGGGCCGCTGGCCCAAGACCAAGCTGCACAACCCGCAGAGCTTCCACGGCGAGGGCTACTGGGCGCGCGACCCGACCGCCGCCGAGGAGTGGGCCATGGCCCTGCTGGCCGTCAGCCACGGCGCCCAGGGCATCATCTCGTGGCTCTACCCGGCGGCCACCGCGCTCTCCGTCGCCCACGGCCAGCTGGCCCGCGTCCTGGGCAGCCAGCCGGTCGTCGGCTTTGTCGTCGAAAGCGCCCGGCCGCAAGCCGTGGCCGTGGCGGAGGCGCCCGATCTCGACGTGGCCGTCTGGCAAAAGGGCAGCGCCCTGCTCGTGTCCGTGGTCAATGGCGGCTACGACGACGTGACCGGCCCAGTGACCATTCCCATTGCAGCAGCAGCAGCATCATCAGCAGCAGCAGTCAGCCATATCGAGAGTATCCCCTGGGGCAACCTTTCATGGACGTGGACGGGCCACGATCTGTCGACCGGCAGCGTCCCGGCCTTGTCGACAAGCCTCGTTGTTCTACAGTAGCAGTGCGGAAGCCCAGAAGATCAGAGACCAGAGATTAGAGACCAGAAGATCAGAAAAGTCTGACTTGTCCAATTCACTTTTTTTTTTCCCAATTTCGCTATGTTTTGTCAAAGATACCCAAAACTCCCAAGTATATACAGTACAATGCAAATTACCGACGACGGCTCGTGTTTGTCCGCCCCGACGGCGGCTGTGGCTCGTCCTCGTATGCGGCCTCGCCGCCCTCGTCAATGGCATCCCGTGCCGCCGCCTCCAGCTCCAGCTCCTCCTGTTCTTCCTTGTCGTCCTCGACCATGTCATCGTCGTCGTCGTCGGCCGCGTCGTCGTCGCTACTCGGCACGTCGTCAATGTCTCCGCCGCCGCTGCCGCCGCCGCCACCTCCGCCACCGCCTCCGCCGCCTCCGCCCGGCGATCCATCGGGCTTGCGCTTCTTCTCAAAGTCCTGCTTGTGCGCCTCCGCCATGATGACGGCAATCGACTTGCGCCCAAACGTGCTCTGCCGCCGCCGCAGCATGCCCAGCCGCGGCGTGAGCCCGCCGGCCGTTGCCGTGCCTTCCTCCACCGCACCCGCGTCTGCAGTGCTGCCGGCCGTGCCTGTGATCCCAGACTGTTTGCTCAAGCTTGGGGTGCCGGTGGCGGATGCTGCTCCTCCTCCTCCTGCTGCTGCTGCTGCTGCTGATACACTGTCGACGCCCGTCGAGAGTCCGACGGCGGCGCCCTCGTCGACGACGACGCCCGGGAACGCGTAGTTAGCCTGTGCCATGGCGCTCTCGCCGTCGCCGTCGTCGTCGTGCAGGTGGTACGGCAGCGGCACGTCGCGCGAGGCCTTGTACTGGGCCACGTTGGCGCAGTGCTCGTTCTCGACACGGAAGAGCGCCCACATGCCACGGCGCGATGCCTCAGCCACCGACACCATAAACGACACAATGGTGCTGTGCTGGGTGTTGTGCGTGAAGATGGCGTAAAAGATCCACGAGAAGCGCAGGATCGGGTCGAGCACCATGACGGTGTAGTACGGCCAGCGCCGCTTGATTGCGAGGATGTCGCGCAGCATCATGTGCTGCGAGCCGGCCTGCAGCAGCGAGAAGTCCATAAAGAGATCCCAGATGGCTGGGGGTCAGCACGGAAACACAAGGCAACAAGGGCACAAGGACAACACTTACACGTGTAAATGCTGTTCAGCGTGGAAAACGCAATAAACAGCGCCAGGTTGCTGTGCGAGCGATCGATGCGGTAGAGACTGAGGCAGACGGCGCTCGAGATGGTCATGGCGTACTTGCCGCAGTTGACCAGGTGGGGGAACACGTTCTTGGTGTCGCGGTACCGCCGGATGCACTGCAGCGCGCGCCAGACGGGGGGCAGCGCCGAAAAGAAGCCCAGCAGCCGCGAGCTGCTCGAGTTACACTGGCTCGGGTTGTTCCAGTGGTGGGCGTACAGGCAGAAGAAGAGCTCAATGTTGGACGTGCAGTACGTCAGCGAGCAGTAGATATCGCCGAGGAAGAAGTCGCGGAACTCGACGGGGTAGAGGCCGGCGAAGAAGAGGCGCCACTGGACTAGTTAGCAAGAGACAAGACGACGTCGACAACACGGAGGCCAAGACCCACATGCGAGTACAAAAACCACTTGCGGCTGCGGTGCCACAGCGTCGGCAGTGGCAGGAAGAGCAGCACGACGGTCAGCCCGATGAGAATGATGGGGTAGTAGAGATAGAGGTCCGGGTCGGCCGCGTCGGAGAAGTTGAGCCACATGAAGAGCCCCAGCACCAGGAAGAAGAAGCTGGGGAACTGCGACAGCGCCCGCCAGTCGACGTGCGAGCGCGGGTCGAACTCAAAGATGAAGGGGTAGTTGATCTTGTTGCGCGTCCACACGCGGCAGTCGAGGCAGAAGAGCACAAACAGGTACAGCATGAGAAAGTAGCCGCCGTAGATCTGCAGCAGATAGCTCGTCTGCGTGCGCAGCACCATGTCGTCGCCGGTCAGCGTCTTCTCCGCCCCGCGCGCCGTGCCCTGGATCGCAAACACGGCACCCACCCCCACCAGCAGCCCGTTGCGGAACGCGCTGCCGGACTGGTCGCCGGGCCGCTTAGTCAGCGCTCGCAGCTTGCCGGCGGCGATCTTGTGGTTGCCGCGCTCAAAGTAGCGCGCGTACAGGTCCTCGACGGCCACGATAAGGTCGTCGACTGTCGTACTGTTGACGAACCATGACCGGTTGACCTTTTCGTTCATGTAGCGGTACGGCGGCCGCGCGTTGATCGCCTTGTCGTACTTTTTGTTGAGCTTGCGGAACGCGGTCCGGTTGAGCAGCGCGTACGACTTGAGCAGCTCCAGCCCGCGGTAGAACTCCTGCAGCGCCAGCTTGAGCTTGTGCTTGGCCGTGCGGTACGGGATCGTGTGGCTGTCGGGCCGCCGCGTGTAGTCGCGGCGTTCGACCTGCCCGCCCATTGTGATCACGCCGGTGCCACGGCTCATCAGCCCGGGCACCCCAGACCCGCCGCCCAGGATGCGCGGGGTCTCGGGCATCTTCTGCAGCGCCTTGGAGTTGGGGCCGGGCCGGAACAGCCGCGCTCGCAGCGGCTCCATCCACTCCGGATGCGTCCAGCTGTGGCCGTCGGGCGACACGTCATCGTCCGCGTGCCCGGCGGCCGCCCTCGCTGCCCTAACTGCCGCCGCTGCCGACGACCTGGCCTCGCCGTTTTGGGGGTCCTCGTCGCTGAGTATGGCCACCTCGCCGTGGCGCTTAGCCTGGATCTCCTCGACGCGGCGGTTGCGCATCTCGTGCAGCTGCTCGCGCAGGACTTGCAGCCGCTCGCCCGCCTGCTCTTCCTTGAGCTTGTAGAATGCCTCCACCTTTTCGAGCTCCGTGTCGAGGAAGCGGAAGAAGTCGAGCTCGCGCTCGCGCACCTCGTCCAGCGTCCGCAGGTCAATGTCATCCTTGCTCTCGTCGACGTCGCCCGGAAAGACAGCCATCGACAGCAGGCGGCGGAAGCGCTGCCGGGGGGTGAAGCCACCAGCACCACCGCCACCGCCACCGCCGACACTACCACCGGCACCACCTCCACCTCCACCTCCACTCTCAGGCACAACAAACGTGGGTGTCCGTGACCTCACCGGGAGGATACTGCTGTGGCCACCGCCGCGGCCGCCGCGGCCGCGGCCGACCGCCATGGACATGCTGCGTGGCACGTTGGGCGAGGCCCACGGCGAGGCCGACTTCAGCGCCACCGTGTTGGCTGCCAGCAGTCCGGCGGGCTCGGGTATGGGCGGTACATCGCTCGTGTGGGAGGGGACGCGGATGGCGGGTGCCGGCAGCTCAAAGGCGCGCGCGCTGAGGTCGGTGGTGGAGGAGGGGATGCGCATGTGCGGCGTCGGCCGGATGCTGCCATAGTGCGGCTGGTCCTGCGTCCCCTGGGTCAGGGCCTGCAGCTCGTCGGCCTTGATGGCTCGAATGCGGACAGACCCGGCCTGCGACTTGGATGTGGCACGTGAGCGGCCGAGGGGCGCCGGACTGGTGCGCAGCGACTCGGTCTCTTCCGTGGCATCGCCCTGGCTGGGCGACCGGAGCTTCTTGCTGGCAAACGGGCTGCCGGGGGCGAACAGGCTCGGGGTGTTGCGAGACGGCAGGTCGCCTGAGCGCCGCGGGATCGGCGTCGTGTTGGCACGCGCAATGGCGCGCGAGACCGCCTTGACGTACTTCTTGCCGGCCTTGTAATTGAGGTACTTGATGCGCCATTCTGCCGGGGTCAGCAGCCGTCACAGACGAGGCAAAAAAAAGCGAAAAAAGCGAAAAAAAAAACTCCCACTCACCAGGCACGAGCTCCTGCTCCAGCTCTTTGGCGAATTTCATGATGCCAGGACCTCCGCTGTCGAGCAGGCAGTGGGCAGGCGCAGAGACGGCAATCGCAGGTCTACACTGCCATTGACCATTGACCGTCGCTCAGTAGCAGAGACGGGGGCCGCGGTCGGTGTGCACAAAAAAGTCGCCAAGATGGGGTTCATCGAGCCATAATTTTGCAACGGTGGGAAGAAGAGAAAAATAAAACAGGGCACCTGGCAAACGAGGGAGGCGACGCTCGTCCGCTTTGGGAGTATTTACCACTAATAGGGAAGCTGCGACCAATCACATACCCTGGACCGCCCACACGCAAGGCAACGCATTGCCCGTGACGAATCAGGCGTGAAAGACCATCGCGACGGCTGCGGCGGATTGCAGGCTAGCTCCCCATCACGTGAAATCTCCGCATGCCCGGCTCTGAGCCCCACCTGTGATGCCCCCTCTCCCACGCCCCCTCAGAACGATATCGTTCGTTAATGGAGCCAGAAAATTTGCGACCACGTGACCGCTCTTGGCACATAAAACTAACAATTGGAGTTTAGTCACGTGGGTCAAAAACAGCCAGATTATATAATCTAGTACTTTGGTCACGTGGCTGCAAAAATTCTGGCTCCATTAACGAACGCTGACCCCCTCAGGACTATCAGTTGAAGTGAATCCTCAGTTCACGTGCCAGCCAAACAAACAATCGACACAAAATTATCTTACATCTTGAAGCATTTCAAAACTGCTTTTATCCTAGTCTGTTACTATTTTCTTGTGTTTTATTTATTTATTAACAATATTTTAAACTTCAGTTTTATATTTTTATTTATTTTATTTTAGCGGACCAAATTGCCCGCGGATCCACTTCTGCCTTCCGATCGTCGCCTGCGGGCGTTTTCTGATTCCACTTTCGCTCCCCGCTGCGGATAACGTCCTTCCTGCTTGCCAGCCCTCATTGTGGCACGCCTGTCTTCGCACCCGAGGATGACTTTCGACGACCGGTCTGCGGACCCCATCCCGGCCTTGGCCAACGGCACCGCCAAAAGAATGTCGAACGGAACGGCCAACGGGACCGCAAACGGCACGGCCCACGGCTTGTCTCATCCTCACAAGACGAACCCGGCACCGTCGATACGGCTGCCAGACGTGTGCTACCGGCTGCGGCGCAAGGTGCTCGCCTTTCTAGAAGAGGACCAGAGCGGCGATAAGGTGCTGCGCAACGTGCAGAGCCAAGTGCGAATATCGATGGGGGTGGTGGAGGAGGCTCTCCAGCGCTACGCGTAGGTGTCTGAGGTTTGCGGAGAGGGCATGTTCTGTGCTGACCAGCCCCAGGCTCAACGAGCTGTCGCTCTCGTACAACGGCGGCAAGGACTGTCTCGTTCTGCTGGTCCTGATCCTCGCCTGTCTGCCGACACTGGCAGCCTCGACCCCCACCGACACTCACAGCAGCAACAACACCAACCACATCTCCTCCGACATCGAGGCCCCCACGACCGCGGCCCCGTCATCCGTGGCCGAGCCGCAGCTCGACGCTCTCTTCCAGGCCATCTACATCGTGCCGCTGGACCCGTTTCCCGAGGTGGACGCTTTCGTGACGGAGTCGGCCCGCGAATACCACATCGACATTGCGCACTACCCGGTGCCCATGCGCGCAGCGCTCGAGGCCTACCTCGACGAACGCCCCTCCGTGCGGGCAATCTTTATGGGCACAAGGCGGACGGATCCGCACGGCGAGTTCCTCACGCACTTTACACCGACGGACCCGGGCTGGCCGCAGTTTATGCGCGTGCACCCGGTCATCGACTGGCACTACGTGGACATCTGGGCCGTGAGTCACAGTTTTGTATTTTGTATCTTGCATCTTTGCTTTGGCACGGCTGACTGGTCCAGTTCATCCGCCACCTGGACATTCCCTTTTGCGAGCTCTACAACAAGGGCTTCACGTCCCTCGGCGGCACCAGCGACACGCGACCGAATCCTCTCCTGGCCGTCGAGGGCGATCCTTCTTCTTTCCGGCCGGCCTACGAGCTGGTCGCCGACGACACAGAGCGTCTGGGACGATGCCATTGACAAAGGCCCCGCCCTGCGCACCATTTCTCACATCCCACATGCATTTATTCATTCATACATTTTTTCAGTCCAGCAGGCCGCTCTCCGACCGCTCCGGCGAGCAGCACAATGTATCTTACATAGACGAGCGGTACATAGAGCAAGGCCCAGGGCCGTCCTGGGCACACACAGTCACAGACACACAGACACAGACAGACACAGACACAGACACACGCAGCATATCCAACATTGCGTTGAGAACCTTCTATCGCGTTCCATCCCGATTGGGTCATTTTGCGAGTGGTTGTAGAGTGGAGTCGTCGACGATAACGGGGGAGGGGGGGCCAATCTTGTTGGCACATGATTTCTGACTGTGATTCCCCGTGCTCTCTCGTGAGTCGCTGTGCGAATCTCGGGCTTATCGAGAGAAATAGCTCCGTACAGGCGCAGAACGACCGAGCGTCCTCGTGCCTGGCCTGCCATTGGTGGGTGGCAGTCTGGGTCTGAATGCAGACTTCAAACAAGGCTGTGCAGGTTTTGCAGGGCAGCCTGGCCATGTTTCAACGTTGTCATTATGCCGTTCGGCAGCCTCCCCTGCTAGGAGAGAAAAACAAAGAAGAAAAAAGAAAAACAAGTCCAATACGAGCAGAGAAGCTCAAAAGGAAGCTCGAGCAGAGCTCCATCGGCTTGGCGGCTGTCAACCTTGCTTTCTGAGATTCGGATCGACATCACTGGCGTCTGACGTCATGACGCACGAGCCTGATTTTCGCATGGCGGCCTCTTTCAAGTACGAGTACTTGTGTGAAACGCCCCTCTCTCCCC
Organism: Harringtonia aguacate; assembly: GCA_014183095.1. Taxonomy (NCBI): domain Eukaryota; kingdom Fungi; phylum Ascomycota; class Sordariomycetes; order Ophiostomatales; family Ophiostomataceae; genus Harringtonia; species Harringtonia aguacate. Next base: position 229,878 of record JACCPH010000031.1, read on the forward strand.
GATCTCTTTGTCACGACCCAGGCCAACCCGAAACAAGGGTACGCTATTTAACATGGCCGGAAGGGATGCGAGCGCCAGCAGGGGACAAGGAGAAAAAAGAGGTGCTGGCGCCCTCGTATGGTCCTACAATTAGTGGGCTCTGGCGCTGGTATGGCTCGAGAGCTTGCCCTGGCGCCGTCCTGGCTGGTCTGGCGGTTTCTTCTGGCGCTGTTCTGGCGCTGTTTGCTTTTTGTTCTTTTGGGCGGCGTGGCCGACGAGATGTGTGGCGCTTGGCGCTCGCACGGTGTTTGATTTTATTTTCTTCATTTTTATTTTATTTTATTTTTATCATTCTCCCTCTTTTCCCTCACCCCGTATTCGTATAGTTTTCGTATAGCATCTACAAGTACCGCATGGCAAATGGCACTGGCATTTCGCATCGTATCTCACCTTTTTTACACAGCAGGAAAGCCCGGAGAGTAACGTGGTAGTCGCCTCCCTGTCTGGCGTAGCATGGCACAGTTGCAGCGGCAGCGGCTCTCTGCCTATCACACAGACCGAAGCAGCTCTCCCTTGCTTCGCGCAGACTTGTCACAGGCTGGGCAGCGTTACACCATCGAAGCTCGGACGCCCTGGAAAAGGGCACCTGCAGTTGCATCCAATACATGGAGCAGCCAGGAAGCACGGGGGGAGGAGGAACGTCGTGCCACCGTCACGAAGTTTCGCCTAGCCGACAAAGCCTGTGCGAGCAATGACATGCGCACAAATACGAACAAATACCATTACAACAGCAGTAAGATATGGCGAGCGACTGCCGGACCGAAATGGACAAAAAGGCGGGATTTGCATATGGCTTGTTGGGGGAATGGGGGAGGGGGGTGGGCTTGGCATACATAAAAGACACCCAGACAGACCGTCGCTCGGCGCTGCGCTAGGGAAGAATCGCAGCTGGGGAGGAACCATAGGGGTGCGCCATCGCCTTGGTTCAGCGCAGCATGGAACTGGCAGGGAAGAAAGATGTAGGTGGCTGCTGGGCTGCTGGGCGTGCTGGGACAGAGAAAAAGCCAATGGAAAAGGGGAAAAAAAGCCTAAAGAAAAAAAAAAAAAAAAAAAAAAAAAAACTAGCGGCGCTCGCGCGGCCGCTGGCGGCAACGCTTGACCGTGGAAGAAGGTTTAGTCTGTCCGGTTCGAGAGAAGCGCCGAGGGTCTGCTCGCCTTCGCCTCCCTGTCAGAGTCTAGCGAGGCGCCCCGACCAATCAAGACATGCTCGCATCGCTAGCGCTGAGGACACCCGGACGCCCTTTTTCCTTATCGCTGGGGGGGAGGGGGGTACCAACGTCCACTTCCAGGGAACCACAGCGGACAGCAGCGATTTTCCAGCGGACCAACAGAGAGCTAGGGCGCAGGACGTAGCACGCTGAAGAACTCAGAGCACCGGCGCTGGTGATCCCCGAGGCGGCTTGCATTTTGGCAGCCCGTTGAGAAATGCTGGAATGCGACGAATGTCACAAATGGCACGAATGACGAATGGCACGAATGGCACGAATGGCATGCAAATGCCCGTCATGAGCTTACCGCTCAGCAACAGGGGGGGGGGGGCATTGTGCCACGTCGCGGTCGCCAGTCAGCATTGAGACCTGCAGCTCCGGTCTTACATGGTATTATTATGTACACTCGTGCATAGCAACACGCTAAAACCCCGAGCCCGAGTCGCAGATTGAGACGAAAAGGGCGCCAAGCTGCCGCCCGCTGCAATGTCACTGGTCCCCTCTGCCAGGCGCCCTGGCTGACGAACAGGCTGCCAGCAGGCTCCCGATCGGGCAAGCAGGATGCAGACTGCAGGCAGACTGCAGGCAGGTTGCAGGCAGGTGCAGCCATCGTGCAGACCGCCATGCAGAAAGCGGCCGTGAGCCATGAGAGGGAGGTGCGGCTGCCCTGCTGAGACCCGTCTTGTCTTACGATGCATTCGCTGTCGGCCGCCATTCCTTTTGCCCTTCAAATCTCGATCGAGCTAATGTTCGACGTAAATTGGCCCTGTGGCTGCTTCGGCGACCCAGGCCCGCACGGCAGGAGCGACCCAGACGTCATGGTGCTTCCTTCTGGGTGCTGGCAGCCCTCAATCAGCAGTCAAGCCCCCAAATGTCCAACCGTCCAACGCCCAGACGTCCAAACATCTGTGCGCCTCCAAAACCCAAACCTGCAAAACGAACGGCAAACCTGAAAAAGCAACAGCTTCTCATCGCCGCCATCGGTGCCAGCCATGTCCCAATCCGACACAAAGCCCAGCACAACCCACCCCAATTTAGCGTGTCCAGCGAACCGCCGACAACAGCAACCCCCCCCCCTCCAGTAATCCGCTAACAGCTCCACAGACGTCTCCCACCCGCTCAGCCTGCTCAGCCCACCCACCCCCCCTCTGGTCTCCGGCATAACATCATCCTCCCACTGCTATGCAACGTTGGCGCCTCTCTCAGATAATAGTGCCAGCCATAGCGAGCCCGGGCCTCGGTGTCCTGCCCGCCAACCACCCTAAATACAGTTCGGCCTCCCACCTGTTTCTCTTTCATTTCCTTCCCTCTGTGGCACATCTGCTCCCGCTCGCCAGCCTCCCCAGCTTCCGGCTCTTCTTACCGCTCGCTTGTTGTCGACCGAAGGAAGCGAGGGACAGGGCGACAGCACACCGCACGGCACGCCCACGCCAGCAGCAGCACACGTTGTCGTTCGTCTTACGCAAGCGGCTGTTCAGCTTGGGCAAAACCCGGCCCACCGCCCGAAAATACTTCCAATACTCGTACACATACTCGTATACACACCACCCACAAACACACACACACAAGCGTGCACAATCCTGCTGTCTCAAAATACGTGCAGAGTATACGAAGGACCCGTCCGATACACGCAATCTCCCGCCGTACCCTCTTCTTTCTCCCCGACCCGCTAGGCGGTTTCCCTCGCTGTCCGATACTTTCCCCCTGGCAGAGAAGCGCCTCCCGACTCTGCCGGCGTTGTTTCTTGCCCCTTGGAAGGAGCGCTTCCCGCTCGACCAGCTCTCCTGCCCCATCTCCTGCCGTAATTGCCAGTCGATACACGAAATAGAACAGAGGCCCAACACGGGGTCCAGCACACACGACGACTGGAGCCTCGACGACCGGAGCTCTTTTGTTCCTGGTCTCTTTTCGTCCTCGCCTCATAATCAGGGGGGGGAGGGGAAAACAGAAACGAGCCTGGAGACGGAGACGGCAAGCCGCTCTCGCCCGAGGAGGGACCCTCCTGCCATTGCCGATCCTCTCCGCTCCTCGCCATCTCCCTGGCTGTGCCCCTTCCTTCGTCCCCTCGGGCCTTCTGCCCGACCATGTTCGAAACCCAATTGCCTGTGCGACGGCGTCCAGTCCCAACACAGGCATACGCCTCCCATGCCCACACACGCACCGTCTCGTCCAACGTCTTCCCCAACCCGTCCTCGTCGCCGGCGCCTGCACCGATGCAGCTCGCCCAGCCCCCTGCAAACTTCAGCCGCCGCTCGCCGTCTGTGAACACGTTTAGCTCCGTGTCCAGCTCGGGCATGGCGCCCCCGGCGGCCTACCGCACGAGCCCAACCAACGACATCCGGAGGTCGACCTCGTCGCGGTCGGGCGGCATGGTGCCGCAGCAGCAGCAGCTGTCCTACGTGGCGCTGCTCCGCCGCCAGAAAGCCACGGTGTGGTGCGAGCGGTCCCAACATGAAGACCCCCGGCTGGCGGCCCAGCAGCGCGCCGCCCGCATGCGTGCTGACCGCGAGATTATCGGCAGCGGCGGCGCCTACGTGTCCATGTCGGGCTCGGGCCGCACGAGCACGGGGCTCTCGGCGGGCGGCAAGGTGGCCGCCAAGATCCGCCACCACGGCAGCCGCGTGAACACGCTGGGCTTTGGCGCCGACAGCAACTATGTGGGCATCGGCGGCGTGCCTCTGCGTCTTAGTGCGACCGAGGTCGAGCCCGAGGACAGCGACGACGACGACGTCACCACCATGGCCCGCTCCTCCCACCACCGGAGAACGGGGAGTAGCGGCCGCAGCAGCACGGCTAGCGGCCGCCGCGGGCCGCCGTTCCGCTCGTCTACGGGCGCGCTGGCGGCCTCTAGCAGTTCGCAGACCGGGTCGCGGCGGCGGAGCCCGGGCGACACACCCGAGCGGAGCGGCAGCCTCGTCGAAGAGCTGCCCGGCCAGAGCATGACCATGACCAGCCAGACCGGCGGTGGCGGCGGCGGCGGCGGCGGCGGCGGCGTGCTGAGCGACGCCGCCAGCGGCCGCGCACGCAGCACAGCTAGCGGCAGCAGCAGCGCCGAGCGCGCCGACAACGTGCCCGACCTCGGCAGCGCAGGTCGCCTGCCCGCTAACAGCGCCGCCCACGCCACCATCACCCGCGAGAAGAGCGTCCGGACCGCCGAGGACCTGCGCCGCCGCGGCAGCGTCGACGAGCGCACCATGACCATGTCGACGGGCCGCCTGTTCATCGCCAACCCGGATTGAGGGGAAGGAGAAAACCCTCCTCTGGCTGTTGCATGGTTTGGTTCACGTGCTTTTGTTCTTTTTTCGTCTCATTTTTGCTTTCTGTCTTGTCCTTCTTCACATTTAATGTTTCTGGGAAACCGAGGTCTGCGGGCTCGCCGCCGCTTTTTGGACACGCGGTATTGGTATTACACGGCTACGTTTCTGCGTCCTGATTCCGTCTCTTCTAATACCCATCTTCCATCCGCACCAGTTGCATTGGCAGGCGTTTGTTTGCTCGGGCTGCTCTGAGGGCAGCCGTGCTGGCTTTCATGCCTTGTATTTTTTTTTTCGTGTTGGCATTTTTGGCATTCCTTAGTACCACAAAAAAAACGCAAAGTATTAATACCCCGTGATCACCATGAGCAACAAGAATGCATTCCCCACGCTGCGACGGTCGCTGGGGCCGATGTGCGGAGGGCCGTTGATGAACAAAGCCGTCACAAACAGGCACAAAGCACAAAGCACAAGGCACAAAAAGTATGCATTATCAGATGATCTGGCGCGCTCGGCCCACTCGCCACACAAAGGGATCTCAATGTGACGCCGGCGGCACCAGATCACAGGCATGGGCGAAAGCGGACGCCCACGGCGAAGAGGATGAGGTGATCCGCCCTAGACCTTGCTGTTTTGTATCTTACGAGTATTATCTCACAGAGTAGTGGGCTGCCAGCACAAAGGGCATGCCCTGAAAGCAGTCGAGATGCATCGGCCTTTAGCCTCGCAGGCGTACCCGTTCAGTGTAAGATGCTCGTGCTCCTCTGGCGGCTTTCCGTGCGCACCTCGTCCGCTCCAGTATTTCTCGCAGAATCGTCCCACATTTCCCCCTAATACTCTTGCTGCGAGTAAGATATCTTACGAGTAGCGTATCCACACAGGTCGAGGATTCAGGTCCCAATTTGTATCACGTGACATATACGCGCATGCGCCACACAGGCGCCACAGCGAAAGGCGCCCGACGCCAAATTAACGCGTCGGATGCTGTGGCTGCCCCCCCCTAACGCGTCCTCCCGTGGAACCCTGGAGGTCATCTCTTGCGTGGCGGAAGCGTCGATTCTCCGAAAAGTGGCCAGTCCCATCCAACCCGCGAAACGAACAGAAGAGCCCCTGGGATTGTCCGATGCCAACAGACGTGAGCGGCGGTAGCGACGGATCGTCTCGGCGGTGAATCTTTTTTTTGTCTATTCTTCGAATGCAGTGAATGACACTGTCTCTTCTTTATTCGGATAGGACGCAGTGGACGACGCTGCCTTTCCTTTCTTCGAATCTCTTCTCACACCGCTGCCCCGGCATCGTTGGAACCACGCCCAATGCCTCTCGTCGTCATGTCCCCCAACATCCAGGACGGCGAGTCCCCGTCTCGGAAGAGAAGCCATGAAGACTACCTCGGCCACGACGCGGCCGAGGCACAGACGCTCAAGGCCTTCCAATTGAGGCCCGATGCCGAGAACATGCCGGCTCTCCGTGGGTGCACCTCTTCCCGACTGATTCAGCAGAACAGCATGGCTAACCTGTCCCAGATGACGCAGAAAAAGCCGAGCACGCATCGCCCACACGGCGGCCCCCTATTTCTCTGTCGGCGGACTCTCCGCCGGCGGGCAGCCCCCTATCTCTCATGACCGATGCGGGCAGCAGCACACCCGCACGGCCGTCGCCGTCGCCCAATCCGACGCCCCTGCGGTCCACGGGCCTGTCCACAGATCCCATGCCACGGCTCGTGATCAACATTGATGCCTCGCCGGGCGGTGGCGGTCCGAAGGGGTCGGCTGCGACCGCGGCTACGGCCAGCAGCAGCAGCAGCGGCAGCGGCAGCGGCAGCGGCAGCGGCACGAGCGGAACGCCGGCAAAGCGCAGACGACTAACGCCGGCAGAGCGGGAAGAAAAGGCCAAGGCGGAGGCGGCGCGCAAGGCGGAGAAGGAGCGGGCAGAGGCGGCCAAGAAGCAGGAGAAGGAGCGGGTGGAGGCGGCACGCAAGCAGGAAAAGGCGGCGGCGGAGGCGGAGAAGCGGGCGCGGGCGGACGAGCGGGAGCGGGAGCGGGAGAAGAAGCGCAAGCAGAGGGAGGAGGACGAGCGGCGGCGGGCGGACGAGAAGGAGAAGAAGGAGAAGAAACGCAAGCAGAGGGAAGAGGAGGAGCGGCGGGTGCAGGAGGCCAAGGACAAGAAGGAGCGCAGCCAGCTGCGGCTCAACTCGTTCTTCAAGGCAGGGCCGGCGGTGTCGACGGCATCGACGGCATCGGCAGGATCGACACCACACAGTTCGGCGGCCCACACGAACAACAGCCCCGAGAAGAAAACGGCAGCCTCGTCGCCGCGAAAGAAGACGCCGCCAGCGGAAGAGTCGGCGTACGACCGGATGTTCAAGCCGTTCTTTGTCAAGGAGAACGTGGTGATGACAACGGAGCTGTACGGCATGGACGAGGAGACCAAGGCGGTCAAGTCGCGGATCCTGGACGAGTACCTGCGCGGGGCGCGGGGCCCGTTTGAGCCGGGGCGACTGACGGCGGCGGAGGCGGTGACGTACTTTCAGCTGCCGTGCCGGCAGCGGCGGCCGCGGGGGCGGCAGCAGCAGCCGACGGTGCGCAAGATCATGTCGCTGCTGGCAGAGGCAGACGACATGGGAGACACGCGGAACGCGCAGACGAAGATGGCGCTGGACCTGCTTAAGACGATCCCGATGAAGTTTCTGGGGTTCCGCGAGGACGTGCGGCCGGCGTACTACGGGACGGCGACCAACATTCCGGCGCAGGTGCGGCTGTCGAAGCTGGCGCGCAACCCGCTGACCAAGACGGAGCTGCCGCTCAACTACGACTACGACTCGGAGGCGGAGTGGGTGGACGACGACGGCGAGGACGTGGACGACCTCGACGACGGCGAGGAGGAGGAGGTGGACTCGGACGGCGAGATGGCCGACTTTCTCGACGACTCGGAGGACGCAGCGCCGCTGCGGCCGGCGTTTGGCGGTAGCGGCAACGGCGGCGGCAGTGGCGGCATGGAGCCCGAGAGCACGGGGCTGTGCTGGGAGGACGAGCAGAGACGCGGGCCGCGGCCGGACATGGAGGCGTTCCGGATGGAGATGATCCTGGGTGGGTTTTGCGGTTCTGTCTGTACCGTATGCCGTGCTAACCAACACCAACAGACCACGACAGCCCCATCGACCCGTTTTCGACGCAGTACTGGGAGCCGGCCAGCGAGCCAGCGGCCGAGGCCGACCAGTCGATGGCGCCGCCGCCGGTGCCGGCAGCGACGGACGCGTTTGCGCTGCTGGGGGCGAGCGGGCCAAACCACGGCAGCGGTGGAGGAAGCAGCAACAACCACAACAACCACGCCAACCATGCCAACGGCAACAGCAACAGCAACAGCAACGCCAACGGCAGCCAACCCCCCAAAGCGGTGGTGGCGGCCGAGTACGTGGGGGCGTTCAAAAAGGCGATTATGCAGTACGCCAAGCTGAGCAAGATTGGCATTGTGGAGATTCTCAGCGCCGAGTTTGGCAAGTGCACCAAGAAGGAGATCAAGAACTCGCTCGAGGCCATGGCGGAGCGGACGGGGGCCGGGCAGCAGAAGACGTGGAAGCTCAAGGAGGGGTTTGCGCTGTAGGGATGGCATAAGTGGAAAGTGGAAACAGAAGGGGAGAAGAAGTGTGTATTTGGCGTTTATGGTCATCACCTTGGGAAAGCGGCGTTCTGCCTCGGGTGCAGGGAAATGGACTCTATTTTATGAAGCATGGAACAGCTATGTAACAGAGGCAGCGAAAAGCAGCCAGACTTGAGACACTAAACTTGTATGAGCAGACCTAGCTGCAGGCCTGGAACGTCCTGCAGCCCTCGTCATCCTCCCTCGTCAGTCATCCTCCCTCGTCATCCTCCATCATCTACTGCGGCATGTACCACTCGGCCGTGGCGCCGTCCAGCCGGTGCTCGGGGAAGCAGTCGAGCAGCGAGTAGCCGTCGAGGTCCATGGCGGCGTTGTAGCCGGCGGTGGCAGCAGCCGCAGCGGCAGCAGCCGCAGCCGTGGTGGTGTTGTTGTTACCGCTGGCGCTGGTGCTGCCGCCGTTGATGTGGTCAAAGGGGCCGCCGACGTGGGCGGCCTCGCTGCTGCTGCTGCCGGCGGTGGCGGCCGTGCAGAGGTCGACCTGGCTGTCGCGGCAGGGAAAGGCCGGCAGGTAGTTGTAGGTGAAGAGGGGAGGGTTCGACATGGAGGAGAGGGGGTTGGCACCGGCACTGGCACTAGAGACAGTCGGAGGCACAGTCGTCGAGAGGGGCGACGGATCGATGGGCGGGACGGCTGATGCTGCTGCCGCCGTTGCTGCCGCTGCCGCTGCCGCTGTGGCTGCCGGCATCGTGGCTCCCGCCTGGCTCCCGCGCTCCAGGCCGGCCGTGATAATGTCGAGGCTGCGCTGCACCAGCGGACACGACACGACGCTGTGGCGGAGGGCGCGCAGAAAGGTGTCGACAGTGGCGGCGGCAGCCGGGTCGCCGCCACCACCATGACCACCGCCGCGCTGCACGTCCGGCACGACGACCGAGGCGCCCGTGTAGACGCAGTAGGCCATGAGGTAGGTGAGGCGCGAGAAGCCAAAGGTGCGCTCGAGGCGCAGCAGCAGGGCGGCGAGCTGGTCGGCGGCGCGGCGGCAGATGGCGTGGTGGGCGGGGTGGGCGTAAAAGGGGCGGTGGAGGAGGATGATGGTGGTGTAGTAGAGGAGGCTGTGGAGGTGGTCAGTAGTGGCGAGGGAGGGGGGTGGCCAGTGATGGTGGACCAGGGAACAACAAAAAAGGGGGCCTACTTCTGCGTCAAAATGTGTGGCGGACAGCACACCTCGTCGACCCGGCTCGGGTCGCAGATCAGGTGCGGCGGCGTCTGGGCGCGCCAGGCGTCGAGGCGGGCGCGGATGCCCTGGACGACCCGGCCGTCGACGTCGGGGCCGCGGCGGCACGAATACAGCTGCAGGATGACGTCGCACAGGATGATGGAGAGGCGGCTCGAGTTGACAAAGCACGAGATGGCGTGGGCCTTCATGGGGGGGTAGTGGGGGGTGTCGTCGCCGACGTGGAAGGGAGTCCAGAGCTCGTGTTCGGCGACGTCGTCCACTGGGGGGGCAGTCAGATTCAGGTCAGAGGTAGTCAGAGGGCAGAGGGAACGTACACAGCTCAGGAGACGAGTCGAACGGCAGGTCGACGAGGGCCGGCATGCGACCGAGGTAGAGACTGATGACTCTGGGGGGTCAGAAGGAGGACAAGACAGAGAACCCAAGAGAACCCACTTGTCCCAGAAATAGCAGCTCCAGTACAGCCGGCGGCGGATCTCCATATCCTCGGCGTTGAGGTGGCCGAGGCTGCGCAGGCGGCCGCTGCTGCTGTGCTGCAGGCCGAGGTCGTCGGCCATGCGAAAGGCCATGCCGCTAAAGAGCCAGGCCTGGGAGATGCGGCCAAAGGCGAGGTCGCGGGCGCTCAGCTGCAGCAGCGCCTGCATGGTGGGGATGGCGCTGGGGCGGTGAATCTCGGCGCCGAGGAGGAGGCGGGCGCGGGCCATGAGGGCGTCGCTGGCGGTGCTGGAGCGGCGGGGGGGGAGGAGGGGGTCGGCCGAGTCGGCCCCGGCACCGGCCCCGGGTCCGGCCCCGGAGTCGGAGTTGGCGGGGTCAGCCGGGTCGGCACCCGCCCCCACCTCTGCCCAGTCACGAAACCGCGCCGCCTGCGAGCAGATGGTCACCAGCAGCAGCGGCGAGTAGTAGGGCCCGCCCGAGGCCATGTCGCGCATAAAGGCCGGCCGGTACAGCCACATAAACATGGGCGCCAGATAGGTCCAGTAGATCTGCAGCAGCCGCGCCAGCGCCGCCCGCGGGATGCCCGTCTGCAGCGCCGCCGTGCCCAGCGCCACCTCCTCCCAGGCCCGCGACTCGCGCGCCATGGCCGTCAGCAGCGTGCGCACGTCCGACTTGGCCGACGCTGCGCCGGCGCCGTCGTACGTCTGGATGGGCGACGGCGTCTCGGGTGCGGGCGGGTTGTGCATGGCCGACGTGGGGCCGACGTAGAGGAGCTGGCTGTCAGCGTGTCGTCGAAAGAGATGGAGAAGGAGAGAAAGAGACAGACCTTCCCGTTGCTGTCGACGCTCAGGTCGAGGAGCAGGTCCGCCGACGGACTCTGCGGCAGCGACGACAGCGACCGAGAGGGCAGCGACGCCTGCAGCTCAGTAGTCCCGTCGGCCCGGTCGACGGCCGTGTCCGTCTGGCTGGCAGCAGGGTGGACGGGAGAGGCAGCACCGTCGCCGTCTGTGTGCCGTCTCGGCGAGACGCTCTGTCTTGGTGGCGGTGCTGCTGCCGCTTGTGCTGCTGCTGCTGCTGCTGCCTCTGCTGCCGCCGTCCGCCCTGCCAGCTCCTTCCGCAGCTCTGCCACCGTCTGCTCCGCCTCCTGCAGCCGCCGCGCCATGGCCACGATCTGCGACATCGGTGGCGGCCGCTCGTAGCGGCACTCGTCCTGGTACACTTCGCACGTTTTGCACACCGGCTGCGTGCCGTCGCAGCGCGTCTTGCGCGCCCGGCAGTTGGCGCACGTGAGCCCGCGGTGGGTGCGGCCGGCCCGGGAGCCGGCCGACGAGGGCATCGTGGTCGCGGTCGTGGTCGTGGTCGGAGTCGTGGCAGCGGCGGTCGTCGTGGAGGCAGAGGCGGCCGTGGCTCTGGTTGTGGCTCCGGTCGCGGCTTTGCGGGCCATCACGTTTGTGTGTGCGTCTGGAAATGCAGCGTGTCGGCCCGGACAATTCGCGCTCTACATCCAGCGACACCAAGCATCAACCATCGGCTGTCTGCGCAGCCACGCGACAGACGTCGAGAAACTCTTTGCATTTGCTAGCAAAAGCCTCCAATTACATTCCCAGTCCAGGGTGTTGGACCGCGCTAGTCCCAATCCGGCTGTTCAATACACGCCCTCTCATTCGCTGACGAAACTACCACAGCCCTTGTCTTCACCCATCCAATGCCATTCCTGTTGTGAAAAGGTCAAGTCCTACAACTGATGCGAAATAGCTCAGGTACAACCTCGGATTACAGTTTCTCTGACAGTTCCTCTGACAGTTCCTCTGTGCAGCCGCCCGTCGAACGACAAAATTCGTTGTGTGTACCTAATTAGTATTAGTAGTGTCATGATGAAATAAAAAGACCACAATCCATACCATGTCTTGCCACTCCTCAACTTCAACAAAGTCATCCCAGTCTGATATATAAATCAGAGACTGGTCTCTTGCCATGTTTCTGGCAAGTCTTCATTCGAATACCATGCCGGTTTGTTAAAAACTGGCTGACAGGCACGTTCTTTTTACACGAGCAGACAGCAGTCTGCTCCTGCAATGCAGTAGGCTTTAAAGATGGAAAAATTAGCAGGCATTCAACAGAGGAGAACAAAATAAAACATACCCGAGTCCATTGTAAAAGCGTGGTGTGCTAGACAAAGCAATTAATCCCTGTTGTTTACCGATGCAGGCGGGCAGAGTTGCAAAGCGCAGAGGATGGAGAAGACTGCAGAAGAGCGACTCGGCAGCTCAGGTATTCAACAACTCCACAGAGTTGTGGTCATATGAGATGTGTTTTCCGTTCATGCGGTTGAAGAAAACTTCAGAAAACACTTTGACAGCCAAGGTATTCAACAACGCCACAGAGTTGTGTTTGTGTATGTAGGCATTTGTGCGTCTGCTTGCCGTTCGGGCGGTTCCGTAGTGTAAAGTTGGCTGAAAACACCCGTCTTCGTGACTAAGAAGGGGGTGTGACTGGAAAGAGTGCATTCGACTGAATTGCGCTGCGAGAACGCCAACCCCATGGCCACGATTTCCGCCATGTTAAAGTCCTGGTATGCCACCAGACGCCTAGTGTGGCAAGCTGGGGTGGCTAATGCAACACGCACTCAGACTCCAGAACGTCTGAGCGGCAGGAGTCAATTCCCTGGACAAGCTGACACGGGCAACGTCTCCATTTCTGCCCCCGTTTTTTTGGCAGAGGTTGTTGCGGGCTGACTGCAGAAACCGGTCGACCATGTCCGTGGACCTGACTGTCGCTCCAGCATCAGACTGTTTCCCTTTGAGAGATCCTGACGGAGCACCGCTTTTCTGTTCCGAGATGGGCTTGGCGTAGAACACTGTGTCCTCAGGTTCTGAAGGGTCAGCACATCGATGTAGCCACAGGAGTCTTTGCATGACTTGCCGTTTCCTCCAGCCAAACCCGACCGATTCCAAGTTCTCTTGGAAGACAGCTGGATGCATAAAAATCTGACAAGAACCAGCCACCACCATTGTGTACTCCTGTCTGGGATTTGGGAATGCTATGGCCACAATATATGTGGTGGGCTGAAAATCTGGCAGCGTAGTTGCGGCGAGTCCGAGGACATGTCCGCTTCAACTAGGCGTTCAGCATCATTCTTGCTGTTTTTCCTTCATTCGCCGTCTTGTCCATGGCCAGATCTGATGGCTCGTATTTGGGCAGATTTATGAACTGGCAACGGAAGACATGAAGGAGGGAAGAAAGAGTAGATGAGACGGGAGAATATAAGTAGGGAAGCGGTCAAACGAAATCAAACTGGCAACAGAATGCATTCAGTTTGCTCGCCTAAAGTGAATCACCGTCCCAGGTGAATGCTATCTGAGGTTAGGTTCGGTGAGCCCTCCTTCCGTCTTGGCAGCGCCTCGTCACTGGCAAACCGCATCTTCTTTGTCTGCCAGTATGCAAACGAGGTATTTGTAGTCGTTTGTTCCTTTAACAGCAATGCTTTTACCGACCAGGACGAGCCCTGGCCTCATGTGGTGTTGACTTCCCTTTTAGGCATAGTCTGGCAGCAATTCGTGGCGCCGATTCGGAGCTATGACGGCATAGCGACTTATTTCACCACTGTCACACGGCTCGTCGGCTTGCTCCTATTGAGTTGTCCTTCTCGACTCTTTGACCGCAATCGGCCGAACAAACACACCGACTGTTATGCTGTTGTGCTGCACACGACGACTGCCTGCCCTCCGCCCTGCCCGATTGCCCGGTCTGCCCTCCGCCCTGTCGGCCTGCGGCTCTCGCCGTCTGCACCCGCTCGTCCGCTCCGCTGCCCCGACCGTGTTCCTCGCGCTGCGGCGGCCGCTGACCACCACCACCGCCACCACCACCACCCGCGCTGCAGCCTCGATGGCGACGACAGACCCCATTGTCGCGGCGCTGGCCGCGTACTCGGCGTGAGTGCTGGCTCAGAGGATGAGCCTGGGCCAGTCGGCATACCTGCTAACTACTCAGGTGCGACGTCTCGGATGCCCTGCTCAAGCTCAAGGTGCCGTACGGCGGCTTCCTCTCGGGCATCACCATGTTCTCGCCGGAGCGCCAGGCAGGGCCGACCAAGATCGTCGGCACGGCCTACACGGTGCAGTACGCGCCGCTGAGCGACCCGGCACCGAAGCACCCGACGCACTACGTGAGCTCTTGTCCCTGGTTGATTTACGAATGTGGCTGACAGGGCCAGATCGACTCCGTCCCGGCCGGCGCCGTGGTCTTCTTGTCGAGCCCGCCGCAGCCGAATGCCGTGTTTGGCGGCCTCATGGCGACGCGGGCGCAGTACAGCGGGGCGGTGGGCGCGGTGATTGACGGGCGGCTGCGCGACCTGCAGGAGCACCGGGCGCTGGGCTTCCCCGTGTTTGCACGGGGCGTCAGCACGGCGTCGCCCAACGCCACGGCCAAGGCGGTGGGGGTCAACGTGCCGGTGGCGCTGCAGCAGGCCGAGCACGGCCAGGGCGACGGCGACGTCACGGTGCAGCCGGGCGACTACGTGGTGGCCGACCTGGACGGCGTCGTGCTGCTGCCGCGGGCGCTGGCGGAGCAGGCGCTGCCGCTCATGGCCAAGCAGGTGGCGGCAGACACGCAGATGGCGGCGGCCATCAAGGAGGGGATGACGTTTGCCGAGGCAAGCAAAAAGTACCGGGGGAAGCTGTAGGGCTGAGGGCAGACAGCTGAGAACAGGTAGCCCAGGTCTGAGAACAAGAAATCGTGACTGCATTCTATCCTACAAGACTGGGTATCTATCCACCTCTCTCCCCCCCCCCTCTAGTTGCCCTCGTTGTTCTTCTCGTCCAGGCAGATGCACATGGCTGCCAGCAGGGCCATGTCCACGCCCGGGGCGACGACGACGGCGTACGACTGCTGGCTGAACAAGATCTCGCGCATGTTGAGGATCTTGCGGTCGATGACGGCGACGGTGGCGCCGTTGCTGTCGTCGACAATAGTGCCGCGCGTGTCCAGCCAGTTGCCCTCCATGGTGAGCGACTCGGCCTTGCCGGTGGCGGTGGACGTAAAGGTGCCGGTGGCCTTGGAGCCAAAGACTGGGCAGTTTTTGTTAGAAATGTGGGGGGCATGGATGACGCAGTCGCGGAAAAGCCACTCACGCTTGATCCGGCTCTTGATCTCAAAAAACTGCTTCCCCTGCGGGTCGTACAGCGCATACGTCGAGTGCAAGTGCATGAGCTCCTTGCGAATGTCAAACAGGTGGCGGCCGGCCATGTCGAAGACCTGCTTGCGCCCGCCCAGCGAGAACACCTGGCCCTTGACGCGGAGCAGCGGCTGTCCGCTGGCCAGCTTGATGTCGAAGCTGTCGCCCGTGAGCGAAAAGACGCGCTCCTGCAGCACAATCGTCTCGCACTGGCTGGCGACGAACTGGGGGAAGACGCCGATCTGCTGGGTGACGGGCGGGAGAGACATTTTGGAATAGCTGTGATTTGTGTGGTTTGTGTGATGGGTGTGATGGGTGTGATGGGTGTGATGGGTGTGCAGTCAATGTAGTTGATGCAGCTGTGTTGAAGGAAATGGAACACAGACGGCGAACCTGATATATACGAGCACAATACCATACGAACGATACGAAAAGACAAAGACGAGATACGAAACCGGACGGATTTGGTGGCTGAGTTTCAGCCCTGCCGCCGCCGTTCTTGGCGGCGCCTGCAGGAGTCGGCAAGGCAGAATGCGCCGCTGTGGACAGGGATCAAGCAATCCGACCGTTGCGAGAGCGAAAGCGCTGCGGATCAGCGAAAACAAGGTTAAACAGCGGGGTAGCTTAGGCGGCCTCTGCCTGCGCAGGCTGTGCTGCAGCGCCCCTTCCCACGATTAGTCAGAATGGTACTTCACATTTCACATCTCATTTTCTGCTTTCATGACACTACTCCCCCCCAAACAGCCACGCCGGCTCCAGATCCTCGATGCTGCGCTCGCCCCGGATGGCCGCCTCGACGCAGCCCGCCAGCCCGCCAAAATGGTAGCGCCGCTTGACGACGCCCGGGCCGTAGTGGGCATACTTGGCCGAGTTGGTCATGATGGTGCGGGTGCTCGGCCGGATCACGGGCTCCTCGAGCATGCACCAGCACGTGTCGGTGAGGCACTGGGCGCCGAAGCGCTCGACGGCGGCCAGGTAGCCCGCGGCCGCCGCCTGGTCGTGCACGAAGCGGCTCGTCGTGATGATGACGTCGACGTCGGCGTGCTTGGGGCCGCGGCCCGCCACGAGGCCGGCCAGCTGGCGGAACTCCTCGAGCGCAAAGTGCGGGTTGCCCAGGGAGACGAGGTCGACAGAGCGGTCGGGTTTGCCGCGGCTGGCTGTGTTGAGGTGCTGCCACGTGACCACCAGGTCGGCCATGGCGATGACGTGCTTCTCGAGGCCGGCGGGCTGCTCCACGGTGGCGGCCTCGGGCGTGACGCCGGCCATGTGGAACATGGGCGCCGAGGACGTGGTGGCAAAGCCGGCGCCAAAGGCCTTGAGGTCGGGCACGCCCGGGTTCGTGTTCTCCAGGCCGACGATCATGGGGATGCGGCCGCCGACGATGGCACCGATGTGGTAGCCCAGCAGCGGGAACAGGGCGTCGTCGAAGCCGGGCCGCAGCGGCGGCACGACGACGCGCATCTGCGGGCGGCGGCCTTCGGGCAGGTGGCAGCCGACGGCGGGGGCGCGGCCGGTCAGGGCGATGAGCAGGTCGAGGTAGTCGGGGTACTTTTGCGTGCAGGCGCCCAGGGCGCTGTTGGCGTAGACGACGGCGTTGGACTCGCCCCAGCCGATCTGGTCGTCTTGCGCGGGCCGCGAGTCGAGCAGGTACGGCGCACACGTGAAGCTCATGGTCGCGCCCATGGCCAGGTAGGCGTCGCCGATCTGGCAGCCGACGGTCGACAGCGCCGCGTCCGCGCCCAGCTCGCGCCACCGCCGCCGGTCGACGTTGAGAGAGTTGCATGTCGTCGGCACCACCACGCGGCCGCCCAGCGCCCGCAGCCGCTCCGGCACCAGCAGGCTCGTCGGGCCCACGTAGCAGCACGCGTCAATGTGCACCTGCGACACGCTGACGAGCCCCTGCGCCCCCTGGATCGACGCCGCCTCCACGATGAGCTCCATCGCCAGCTGTGCCGCCCGGCTGCAGCCCTCGCCGCGCAACACGCGGTCGTCCTCCGCCGTCGTGGCCACGCTCTGCACGTAGGGCCGCGCCAGCGGCACCCGTGTTGTTGTTGTTGTCGTTGTCTGCCTGCTTCCGCTGATGACCAGCGCGTCCTTGTCGATTGCCACCCGGTCGGCCGTCGCCAGCTGCGCCCACACGCCGTCGTCCTCCACGACAACCACCGGCAGCGACTTGCCGAACATGGCGTCGGCCACCAGCGCGCCCAGCATCAGGATCTCCTCCGGGTGCCGGAACACGAGCGCCGCCGGCGCCGTGCCCCGGTGCAGCAGCTCCACGATGACGCCGCTGCCCGAGCACGACCCGCGGCCCTGCGGCATCACCACCACCTTGCCCTGCAGCGGTGTGCCCACCAGCGGGTGGTGCTCGTCCATGACTGCGCCCGTCTCGGCGTGCACCCCCATCATGAAGCTGAGCGGCACGTCCGTGAAGACGACGTCGCCCTCGGCCGTGCCGGGCACCAGGAAGCGATTGCGGCGGTCATCCGGCAGGCTGCCGCGCTTGAGGGGAACGGCGTCGCTTCGCATGGTGGTTTAGACTTGGTCAGGCAGTCCTTGTTGCAGCTTGCAAACAAGCAGATGCATCGCAGCTTGCTCCTGCGACAGGCGACCTGCTATTAGAGTGGGCCATCTCCGACACTGACAAAAAAAAAAGAGACTCCGGCACCGCTCAGCTAGTTGCCCGCACTGCTTATCTGGCCAATTAGGCGCCTCGCCAAACGGGAAAGTAACAACGAGACTTTTTTTCCTCCCAAGGGCGTGCTATCTCCAGTGCACCACGTTGACGCAGAGTGCGGCGTCGTGTGCAAGCGCGGCCTCTGTGCCGGGTTCCGTCTGTCAGCGTCACAGCAGCCTCCCTGATTCGGCAGCGAAGCGACCCGCCAACGTTTCGGTGGGCCTGGACTGGCGTTGCCAAGCGTACCAAAGCCCGCCCGTCAGCACGGTCACCGGCACCGCAAAGGCCCAGTACACCCAAAACTGGCTCGACATGGTCCACGCCCCGCTGCTGCCGTCGTACGAGAAGAAGGACGTGCTGAAGACGGCCGAGATGAACGTGGCCGGCAGAAATGCCAGCGTGAGATACGACACCGTCTTCATCGCTGCGCTGTCGGCCTGCGTCACGCGCCCAATCTGCAGCGACAGGCCCGTGTCGTACTGGGCCACCACGTTGAACGCCAGCTGAATCTCGTTTTGCAGCCGCTCCTTGTTGGACGACGACCGGCAGCGCAGGCTCTCAAGCATGTGCTCGAAAAAGAGCAGCCGGTCGTGCACCGTCCGCGATGCTGCTCGCCTCGACCTGACGGTCATCGGCTCCTCTTTCAGGAGCCGCGCGTGCTGCTCGAGCATGTTCTGCACCGTCTTGACGGCCAGGTCCAGCGTCTCGGACACGTGGATGGCATGTCTCGCCAGGTCGTGAAAGTAGGCAAAGTCGGGGTTCGGCGGCCCCGCCGGCAGGCCCTGCTTCTCGACCTTTCGAATGTATGTGCGCACCGCCCAGACGGACACGTCTTGCATGCGCACGACTTCTTCGACCAGGCAGGGGTAGATCCAGAACGGGTCTCCCAGATCATCTCGGCGTGGGCTGGGCAGCAGCGAGGCTGGCAGCTGGGCTGCCAGAGCGGGCGGGGCGTCGAAGAGGAGAACAATCGTCTGCTGGGTGGCGGCGATCCATCGCACAAAGACGTTCATCTTGTACCAGCGGTATTGCAACCTGTCCTCCAGCATCTTGACGAGGAAGCGAGTCCAGGTGTCTGTCTAGTCAGCGCCGCCACGCTCTTGTTCTTTCTGTACCAAAAAAAAAAGAAAAAAAAAACGTACTCATCTCGGCAAGTTCTCCGCTGTCGTCGCGCTCGGCCTCGCAGCCGAAATACCCGTTTGCGTTCTTGCAATATGTGCTCCACCAAAGCGCAGGCATTCGAAAGGTGTTGGTGAAAGCGTCCCGGCACGAGGCGCACATGCGTACGCCATCTGCATTTGCTAGGCTGTTCTGATGTTAGCTCTGCCGGGGAAGATGGCGAGGGCGAGACGAACATGAGGTGAATGTCTGAGTCCAACTGCGTCGGCAGCTTGGGGCACCTAGCAGGCTGGGCATCTTGCCGCCAAATCTTCTCGCCTAAGGCGGTCAGCATGCACTCGTCTGCGAGCACGGACAAAGCGTAGCACATACCCAGCGTCCAAGAGAAGGAAGTGATGCCGGCACGGCACTGATTCAACAGAGGCACTGCCATACTTGTTGCCAGGAGGAAATGCCGGGCGCCTACTCGTGTCAGCCATCACAGCCATTTGTACCCTCTGTTCTCGGCCAATGGCGCGTGCCGGAGCAGCGGCCAAACCTTTGTGCGGCTGAGTAGCCGCCCAGCATGTCCGCCAGTGAAATCAGGGGCAACACCACCAAAATCAGGTACACATACAACTAGCATCGCCTACGGCTCGAGCCGCGACCCCTGCTATCCCTTGCGGGATTGCTTATCATCCCAACCCATCAGATCTCGAACTATTACATGGGCACTGCAGCGTGGGCTTTTGGCACACACAGATACATGTTAAAACTAGCAACGCTTCCGCCCGCCTCCGCCTGCGATAGAAATTTCAAGTAGAAGTAAAGCTGTGGCACGCTGTAGCTGGTTAAATTTACAGGGGCGAGTAAAGCTGTGGCACGCTGCAGCTGGTTGTCTGTTACGCGGGCAGGAGAAAAGGAGGCCGTTACAACGCAAGACATGCAGAGTCAGACCCAGTAAAAAGCGGGCTGAGCCAATAGAATTCGTGAAATTTTGACGGCGCACGACAGCCAGTCGATTTGCAGGGATCAGGGGTGTCCGCGTCAATATATGACAAGACTGGCAGCCAGCTAATAGTTCTGACTGTTTACTTGCACAGTTCTAAGAAACCCAGGATGCGCTGTAATAATACATGCTAATACCAACCCAGCCTCGCATTCAACAAAAATTGTTATTTACATCGCCTCCGCTGATCGACTGCCCTACGATCATGTGGTGTCCCTCAATCGACCCGTATCTTATCGTCCCGAAGCCTGTGGTATTACGGGAAGCCTGTGCTTGTGCGGCCGGCGGCACCGTGTCAGGCGGGATGTAGCGCTCGAGCAGGGCCTTGGCGGCGGAGGCGGCCGTGGCAGCAGCAAAGCTCTGCCAAGTCTTGTCCTTGTGCGAGTCTGCGTAGCTGCACACGCCCTTGATCACGATGCAGGGCACCTCATCCCAGACGCCGGCCCCCTCCATCTCAAAGGCGATGGCTCCCGTCGCCCTGGCGATCCGGTCCCGGTCCACGGCCGATTTCATCACCGTGTCGCCTGATGCAAAGGCTCCGATATGAATGGTGGGCTCCTGCGCCGCGGCGCTATGCGTCTGTTCTAGGAGACGTCTGTCCTCGAGCCGGTCTCGGGCCACGAGGCAGCTCTCGTCACAGCCAAGGACGGCGCACGACGAGCTGCGCGCCTCTTCGCACGACGCGTCGGCGCGGCCCACATTCTCGCGGCCGCAGATGCAAGACAGGGCCGGGTTGCGGTGCTTATGCTGGTAGTCGGCGGCAAAGAGCCTGTCCTGGGACGAGCCGGGGAAGCTGTAGCGGTTCCTGGGGTACCCCTTCTGTGCGGCCTTGGCCTGCAGCTCGTGTAGAATGTGCGCCGTCCGCTCTTCAAGCGTCTCAATGCCCACGTCCGTCTTGAACGTGACGAGCAGGCTGCGGATGTCTCGGTTGGCCCGGCTCAGGGTGTCGCCGACTTTGCTCTTGCGCACAAACTCGCCGGGAAATTGTCGGCCGAAGTCGTACTGCACAACCGTTTCGCTCACAATCACGTCGCCGAGCAGGATCTCCTCTCCTTGCTCGTCGTGCGGAACGCCGCCGCACACGCCGACGACGAGAGCTAGCGTGACATTGGGGAAGCTCGCGCGCATGCTGGCAGCCATGCCGGCCGCGCTGGCTTTTCCCATAGTAGAAAGGCGCGCCAGGACGACGTCCCACTTGCCCAGCCGGCCTGTCCTGTACTGATTGTTGTCGCCTCTGGCTTGGCCGTACTTGTCATTCACAGCGTCCCCAAAATCGTCCAAGACCAGATGGAAGGTATCGAACTCGGCAGGCAGAGTGCAAATGACGGCAAGTTTGAAGCCGTCGCGGCTGGACGGCGGAGGGGACATGTCAGAGTGCAGTGGCAGAAGCAAAGTCGTTCGGGCGTATGCCCAAAGCATTGATGCAGACGTGGGTTGGTATCTTACGACGCAGGAGAGTTGCTTGCCTCAAGCTCACAACCCCCTGCATTTCTCATTGGACAGAGAAATGTCACGGGGTTGTTTCACGTCGCAATCTCAGCCTTCTCGGCCCCTCCAGACAGACTTCTCTCCCGCATTCCCCGTCGAGTGAAAGCAAATAGTGCAAGACCGGTATTTCAAATGAAATCACGTGGGATGCTTTGCCGCTGTGCTTGACAATGGCTGGGTGCAGGGGAGAATCTTCCAGGGCAACGGCCGACCTCAGCTTTGAGAGCATTCACGGGGACAGATTTATCGCAGGTCAGTATGTCAGTGGTGGAGTGGTCAACAACAACTTCCAAACATCAGGCAAGCAAAATTGCACATACACCGTATCCAATAGTCGTGTGCAAACCACACTAACAATCCCAGTCTCGCAACGACCAGAATCGCCGCCGAGACCATTCGCATCAATCCCCTTCCGCCGCGACCCGGGCTTTGTCAATCGCGGAGACATTCTCAACCAGATCAAAGAGCGATGCGTCCAACCCGCCGGCCGCGTGGCTCTTGCCGGCTTTGGTGGTGTAGGAAAATCGCAGCTCGCCATCGAGTTTACCCACCGCTTTGCCGAAGAACATCCAGACTTTTGGGTATTTTGGATCCACGCAGGCACGAGAGTGCGTGTCGAAAAAGGCTTCCAAGCGATTGCAGACGCAGCCAAGATCTCGGGACGAGAACAGCCCAAAGCCGACCTGAGACAGCTTGTGTGCACCTGGTTGTCGCAAGAAAAGAACGGCAGATGGATCATGATTCTTGACAGTGCCGACGACATAGATGTGTTCAACACGACCCAGGACAGCAACCGTCCGTTGCACTCGTACCTGCCACAGAGTCGAAATGGATGCATCATTATTACGACACGCGATAAAGAGGTTGCCCGAACACTAGTTGGGGAAGAGAAGGACATCATCCAAGTCGAAGTAATGACTCGAGACGACGCCCTGATGCTTCTCGAGAATAGACTAGGGAACATATCCAACCCGGACGCGGCTTCGGACCTTGTGCAGGCTCTTGATTGTGTCCCGCTTGCCATCAGCCAGGCAGCTGAGTACATCCAAGCAAGGGAGCCCCGCTGCTCCCTCGAGTCATATTTAGCCGAGATCCGTGGAGATGACGGAAAGAAAGTCCGACTCCTCGCACATGGCGGTATCGACCTGCGTCGCGACGGAAGCGCATTGAACGCGGTTTTGACAACCTGCCAAATTTCTTACGAGCACATCCACTCTGAGAGGCCTTCTGCCGCTGATCTTCTCGGACTTATGAGCTTCTTTGACGGCCAAGGCATTCCCGAAGAGCTTCTCAATCCTTCAGACTACCCAAGGCATGACACGAAAAACCAGGAAACACTGGTGGTCGGTTTGGAAGCCATGCCGCCGCAGTCTTGAATTGGAAGACGGATTCGAGGACGATGTCAAAATGCTAAGAGACTTTTGTCTCGTCAAAAGCATAGACGAGAAAACCTTTGAGATGCACAGCCTTGTACAACTGTCCACGAAAACCTGGCTGGAAGCCAAGGGACGCCGGGAAGAATTTGCCGAAAAGTTTTTGACAAAACTGGCCGCCTCCTTTCCAGACGGCGACTACAAAAACTTGCCGACCTGCCAGAGGCTCTTCCCACACATCGAAAAGGCTATGAGCTACAAGCCCGCAAACAAAAGACTAGAACAGACGTGGGCATCTCTCTTGTTCGACGGAGCTGAGTACGCACTATCGCACGGCGATTATAAGGTCGCAGCGCAGATGGCCCAGAAATCGCAAATGTCGAATGAGAAAATATTGGGAAGGCGTGCTGCAACAAGCCTGGCAAGCATGGAGTTGGTTGCACGTGTGTTCTGTGCCAATGAACAATGGGATCTGGCTGAGAAGTTACAAACGCAGGTGATGGAGGCGCGGAAGGCAAAGCTAAGAGCCGACCATCCTGACACGTTGACCAGCATGCACAATCTTGCTATTACTTGGAAAAGTCAAGGCCGGCAATCCGAAGCTGTGGCATTAATGCAGGCCTGCGTCCAAGGTAGGCAGCGCGTGATTGGGATGAATCATCCAAACACAATCTCCTCTACTACTTGTTTAAAGGAATGGAGTGGTTAAATGTCTTTTTATTTCATTTAAAGCCTTGCTATCCATCGTTTCATGACGTCTTAGAAAAGTGAGACTTAATAAGCAGAAGCGGTCGAAGCTGTGGTTGATGTGGCGTTTAATTCTGGTTTACACAATGATGACATTGAAATGTGAATTGGTTGTTTGTTGGACTTAAAACAGTCCAATATATGAAATGAATCTTGTTTTAAAGATTGCTTATTTAAAAGGTGCATCTGTGCTAGTAGCACTTGAATTCCAGATGCTACGAACGGTGAACAGCAGGTATATATTACATATCCATGTCACTGGCATGTGGTGGCAGCATCTTGACGCGAGATAGTGTCATGGCTTGTAAATTCAATCTTGTAGAATCTATTTTGTGAGCTCCTACTGTGGCTGGTTTGCTTTTGGTTCACCCTTTGTAAACCAACTTTGGCATGACGCCAACCGAGACTTCGATTTGCATCCTGAACTGGCCTGCCAACTTGACGGGACAGCAGACACAATCTTGGCCTCATTTCTGCCCCGACAGAGCGCTTGCATGGATCCATGGCTGATTTATGGGTGCCCTTTGGACCCGGCGGCTTTCGAGACTCCCCTTTCCCTGAGCGCCCTCTCGACCATTTTAGCTCTCTGGCTTTTGTAGAAATCCTCCCCTTCCCGTTCAAATTCGTGATCACTCTGTTTTTTATGAAGACACGGGGCTCGTTGACAAAGTGAAACGTGTTAACAATGCCTAGTTCGGTGGTGTGGCCTTTTTGAGTTGTCCACGCCCGGGCCTCCAAAAAGTATTTCTCTATGTGGTAACCGTCGTATGGTGAAAGCGAGAATGACAGCAGAACCGCCTTCATTCCATGCGGCGTCGGCTCGGCATCTCCGGAGCCGCAGACCATGCCGCTGGTGTCTTCGGCAAGGAAGCCCTCTTGGCGAACACGATCGGAGTTGTTATGGTGAAATAGCTCGATTAAGAAATCTAAGATGCTCGTACATTCTACATAGTTTTAAGAAACTCAGAATGCCTGTACATTCTACCACCCTCGCATTCAGCTGAAATTGATACTTACAGTGCCTCCGCTGATCCGCTGTCCCACGATTATATGGTGTCCCTTAATCGACCTGTAGCTTGTCGTCGCAGAGCCAGTGCTCGGGCCAGCGAGTAGTGTGTTACTTACAGTGCCTCCGGTAATCGTCTGTCCCACAGTCGTACAGTATCCATTATCAGTTACAGTGCCTCCGGTAATCCGCTGTCCCACGATTATATGGTGTCCCTCAATCGACCCGTAGCTTGTCGTCGCAGAGCCAGTGCTCGGCCCAGCGAGTGGTGCAGTATGAGAAGCTTGTGTTGGCGCGGCTGGCGGCACCGCGTCAGGCCGGATGTAGCGCTTGAGCGGGGCCTTGGCGGCGGAGGCGGCCGTTGCAGCCGCAAAGTTCTGCCGGGTCTTGTTCCTGTGCGGGTTTGTGCAGGCGCAGCCGAGGACAGCGCACGACGAGCTGCGCGCCTTTAAATCGGAGTTCAACACCTTGTTATGATCTGCCTTGATGCCATTGGGCACCGAGGCACTCACTTGGAGTCCTGGCCAATCAACTACCGGATGGCGAACTGTGCTTGCCTGTCCTGTTTTCATGATGCGGTCCATGATGCAGTGCTGATTTGTGCGTTTCTGCTTTCTGTTGTTGAGTGTCTGTGCTGTGTTGTATAATGTGTGATTGTGTTGATGCTGTGCAGAGAAAGCAGTAGACGGCTGGGAGACCCGACTTTTATGTCAACTGCATTTGCTCGGTGAACAGAATATTTACGCCAATGTTTGGGAGAACACAAAGACGCTGTGAGGACAACAAAGGCAGACAGCCTAGATGGAATGAATTGAACATTTTCATTCTGCGAAAAAGACACAAATAACGGAAACAAGGCATTGTGAACAATGGCCAACAAAGGAGACCAGCTGTAATGAAAGACTCCTACGCCCAGACAGCGCCCAAAATAGCCTGTGCGTTAGTGCCGGGACAGTCCTAGCGCGCTATGAGTAATACGCTGCAGCTGTACGTGTACAGGGGTGCTTGTCCGTGAACAGCCGTAGCAGGTCTCGACCGTTTGTGTCGGTCGACCTTTAGACGGAGGTGGGAAAAGGATACGAGAGCATTTCGTGTTGCGCGAAATTACGTTGGGGAATCGACCCAATATTGTCTTTTACGGACGCTTGGCACAGCCGACTCTGCCAGCACATTTGACGCAGCAGACAGCCAGAAACCGGCCTAAAAGACGCCAACAATGCCCAAACTACAAAACGAGCCGAGACAAAATCAATATCCATGATGCCCAGGCCATTCTCGGAGCCGCAAGATGCCCGTAGAGACAGCTCGCCCGCGGCGGGAGCGAGAGCGAGGGGCTCTGTTTGTTGGGCACTAGAATCACGTGACAGCGCGTTAAGCGAAACTCGGATGGACC
This sequence comes from Harringtonia aguacate, assembly GCA_014183095.1. Classification (NCBI taxonomy): domain Eukaryota; kingdom Fungi; phylum Ascomycota; class Sordariomycetes; order Ophiostomatales; family Ophiostomataceae; genus Harringtonia; species Harringtonia aguacate. The sequence continues at coordinate 255,603 of JACCPH010000031.1, forward strand.
GGACGCAGCAAATAACCGCCAGCCAACGCAACGCAGCCTTTTGGCAGAGTCGGCCAGCACCCCCTATTTCCAGCCAGCGTGGGCCGGGCCAAGATGTTTCCTTTTGGAAACCGCTGCAGGATGGCAAAGATGTGAAATTTCACGTCAGTGCGGGACGTTGACCATTTTGTGAGACCTGCTGAGAGAGAAAGAGAGAAAAGAACTCCCCCCTTTTTTGTCATGGACCAAAAACAGACACGTCAGGCGGTGCGTCGCAAACCCCTGCCCAGGGCGTCTGCGTCGGTGGAGCCGCCACTGCCGGCGGCTGTCGGCGGCAGCGGCAGCGGCAGCGGCCGCGTGGCATCGCGCGGCACGAACCAGGGGACGGCGACAGCACTGCCACCGCGTCCGCTCGTGACGAAGACAGGGGCTGGGCTGGACGAGAAGCTCGGCGGGCTCAGCCTCGACGAAGTCCACAGCGGCGGCGAGGTGGCGGCGCTGGCCTGCCCGCCGCTGCCGCCGCGACGGCAGGAGACGGACTCAACGTTTTCGACGTTTTCGTTTTCGACGGCCCCGACGTGGTCGACGACGCGAACCAGCTCGACGGCCCTGACGTCGCCGACGACGTCGGGCACCTCGACGCCTGTCAGCCCGGGGAAGCCGCCGATGGTGGGCCAGTTTGGGCCGGGCTACCAGCAGACAGCAGCTGCGTCAGCATCGTCGTCAGCACCGGCACCGGCACCGGCATCGGCACCGGCTGCCGCCGCTGAGCCGTCATTCTGGAAGACGGCGCTGGACGAGACGCGGTTCTTTGCGGGCGGGCTGGTGCACAAGCCGTACGAGTCGGCCAAGCACTACACGATTGTGCGGCACTCACCCGGGCTGATCATGTACCGGGGCCCGACGACGAGCGTGATTGTGACGGTGCTCTCGACGGCCGACCACCCGCTGCCGGCGGACCGGACGGTGTGGCTGCAGCGGCGCGGCTTCTCGGGCGACACGGGGCTCAAGCTCAAGACGCTGGTGGGGGCCAGCGGCAGCTGGCTGGACGTGACGCCGGAGCGGCAGGCGGCGGCCAGCGACGTGGCGGCAGTGGACGAGCGCGGCTTCCAGCGCGACATTGCCAAGATCCTCAAAAAGGGCAAGCATGGCGACAAGGCGCTGGCGAAGCGGCAGCCGCGGGCGACGCTGGTGGTGCGCATCCCGGCGGCCGCCGCGGACGGCTATTTTCGGCTGGTGCTGTGCACGGGGGGAGGGGCAACAGCAGAGGCTCAGGGTCCGACGACAAAGCGCAAAGTCCTCTGCGGCAGCCCCGTCTTCCGCATCGCCAGCACGTCGACAGACGCCAGCATCTTCCGGGGCGCCAGCCTGCGCACGCTGCCGCTCGAGGCGGGCGTCAAGATCGCGTCCATGATCGGCACCAACGCCGTCAGCGCTGTGGCCGAGCCCGTCATCACCACGGTCCAGGACAGGGTGGCCAAGTACCAGCCGGGCACGCTGCAGACCATGGCGGCCACCGAGGCGTACGGCCAGACGGGGATGCAGGAGCGCATTGGCAGCATGGGCGAGAGCTACGACGCGTCGCGCGAGCTGGCCTACGGGGCGATTGGTGGAGGGGGTGTTGTTGACGACGACGACGACACGCCGCCCGACGTCGTCGGTGCCGACGCCGGCCCGGACAAGCCGTTCCCCCTCGTGTTTCAGGGCCGCGTCGTGCGCGGCACCGGTCGCAGCAGCGCCGAGCTGGGCGTGCCCACGGCCAACCTCGCCGACACGCCCGACGACGTGCGTCTGCGGCTGCGCGGGCTGTACTTTGGCTGGGCAGCCGTGCGACCGCCCAAAGGCAAAGGCCGTCAGCAGGACGACGCGCAGCTGGCGGGCGGCGGCGGCGACTGGGTCGAGGCCGTCGTGGCCGTGGCGCCGGCGCCGTGGGCCTCGGCCGCGGCCGTGGTGGCGCGCAACGACGTCGCCGTCCACCTGCTGTACGACTTTGGCACGGCGTCGTTCGTAGACGCCCGCCTCAAGGTCGTGCTCATGGGCTTTCTGCGGCCAGCCGCTGGGGGTGAAAGCAGCACTGCGGGCGACCTCAAGACGACGATGTCGCCCTTTAGCAGCGCCGCCCAGACGAACCGCGACGCCCGCATCGTCGTCTCCAGCCTCAGCCGCCCCAGATGGGGCCCGCAGGCCACGCTGGCGCGCATGGAGACGGAGCGCAGCGAGCGCAGCATAGCCGACAAGTACGTCGAGAAGCGCGGCCAGCTGCAGAAGCACGTGGACCGCCTGCCGCTGCACTGGGCCGGCGTGCGCTCCTCGGGCGCCGAGATGCGCGACCAGCTGTATGGCAACGGCGGCTTCTGGATCCCGCGGTAGAGGGTGTGTCCATGGGGGAGGGGAGTGCAGGATGAGAGTGCAGGAGGAGAGTGCAGGAGGAGAGTGCAGGAGGAGAGCACGGCATGCGTCGTACCTTGCATGAAGAGTGTAAGCCGGTCTGGAAGACTCCATGTTAGCGTGGCCTAAATTATTCGCTGCGAGACCCGTAAACGGCAGCCGCAGCTGCTGTTTCTATTGACAAGGTTGCAGCTGCCGCCTGCAAGACGTCTGCACCACGGCGTGGGATAATGCACCCCACGCGGCAGCCTCTCAGCTTCATGTCGTGTCAGGGGGTCGTACGTCCGCTGACGGCAAACCGCCACAGGCCATCCCATCCCATTCCCCAACCCCACGCCGTGCGCGCGCACCATGTATATTTGCATTTGTATTTGTATGAACGTGTACTCCTTGGCTGCGACAGGCTGGCTGGCCGTCTTTTTCGGGGTTTCGGTTTTCCATCTTCATCTCAAGTCAATCTCAAAGGTGGTCTCGGATGTGTGTGCCGTAGCGTCACGATGCTGCGATGCTGCTGCACGCCTTATCTGCCTACGTGCGATAGGGCTGGATGTCACCATACGCGCCTGGACTGCGTTGTCCATTCCTCGGGCGTCTGCCGTCATGGATTCTTTGTCCATAACGATGTCGCAAAGTTGCGACAGGGCCTTAGGGGGCCTCGGGTCCCCTGTAGTCCGCTGTGGGCATTTTTTTCGCCATGCCGGCTCTTCCATGCCTTGCGTCGCTCCTTCCCTCTGGACCCGAGAACCCTGACGGGGCGAAAAAAAAAACAGAAAAAAACAAGGCGAAAAAGGCAAAAGAGGCAAAAGGCAAAATTGGGCTGCACGTGCGGTGATGTGATGACCCCGCAGTGGCAAGGGTGCAAGTATCCGCTACTAGTGGTTTCTTAGTGGTCATGGTGAAATCTCTGCCATTCTGGCGGCTGCCTCTACCAGCCGGTACGTCGCTGCCGATAACGCAATTCTGGTCGAAAAGCACCGCAGGCCGACCTAATCTGCAAACCGCCCTCTGGGTAGGTCCACGCACACCGCCTGTGGCCACTGGGCGCCCTCGCTTAGCTCTTGCGTGCTTTTCTCCCGTCTGGCGTTGCGCTGGGGGTGCACACCACAGACGGCTGTCGCAGAGGCAGCGAGACCGACAGCCGCGATCGTGACGACGGATTTACACACGGATTAGGCCAAAATTATCGCGCAACCACCGACAGCCGACGGCGACGGCCACCAGAGGAAACTTGTCTTTCGGCTCGACTTTGGCCATTCGCTGGCCTCGTAGACTCTGCTCTCACTTCTTAAACGTGATCAGCACCCGTCTTTTTTTTTCCCTCGACCACTGGCTGGCCACAATTGCTCGTATTCACGGCTGTCCAGTCAGCACTCAGCGCTCAGCACCCAACTGCACCACCTGCGCCGCTGCCGGACCTGCGCCGATGCCTGACGGCTGTCAGCACGCCATCCCGCACTGCCTTTGCCTCAATCCCTGGCGGTCTGCCTGCGTGTTTGACGACACTCTTCGACATAGCTCCGACGACATACACACCTCTATGGCCTGGCTGCCTTGGCTGCGCATATTGTCTCAGTGACCGGCGCACGCCAACAGGCCTGCTGCCCCCCCCGTCCCCCCGGCTCTCTTTCCGCCAGGGAGATATAGACGTCACTGATTGTCGACTGCGGCTCTCTCTCTGGTCCGAAAGCACGCCTTTACCGCTTGTCTCTCTCTCCTCTGCACATCATGGACCACTCCAGACCCAGCACGCTGCACGCTGCACAGCCTGGCGCTGCCGGGCATTCGTCAGCGATCCATGCCCATGCCGTCCGTCGCCCAACGCATACCGCCTCCTACGCCTCTTACGCCTCTTCTTCTTCATCATCCGCATCCTCTTGCTCTTCCTCCGACGACCGCTCCGCCACATTCATCGAACCCATCCCTTCCGGCCTCCCGCAGGCAGACACGCACCAGACCTGCGACCGCCGACGACCCGAGGAAGACATTATCCAGCGGCGGCTCACCATGTCGGCCCAGCTCATGAGCAAGACGGTCACGCCGTTCCTCAAAGACCACATCCCCGGCATGTACTCGCCCCTCTCCAAGCGCGACACCATCGAGGCCCTGCAGAAGCGCAACACCGACCCCGGCAGCCGCTACTGCTACCGCCACCGCCCCGACTCCAAGTGCCGCCGCGCCGCCGACGAGGTCAAGATGGCCAAGATCCAGAGCGAGCTCGAGCGGCTCAAGCCCGACGACCAGCAGGCCATCACCCACGTCTGGTCCCTCTTCTCCGCCGCCCCCGCCAAGCACCGCGACCTCATGCTGCAGGGCATCATGACCCAGTGCTGCTTCCCGCAGCTGTCGCGCGTCTCGCGCGAGGTCTGCGACCAGCTCAAGATTGACTTTATCACGGCGCTGCCTCCAGAAGATAAGTGTTGTGCACGAGGTTTCATTTTCCTCGCTTCCTCATTTGGCTCATTTGGCTCATTTGCTCATTTCCCCATTTCCCCATTTCCCTCAGCTAACACAGCCCACTGGCTTACAAGATCCTCTGCTACCTCGACCCCCTGTCTCTCTGCAAGGCCTCGCAGGTCAGCCGGCAATGGCGCGAGCTCGCCGACGACGACCAAGTCTGGCACCGCATGTGCGAGCAGCACAGTACGTAGCGTCTTCGTTTCGTCTTCGTTTCGATTTCGTTTTGTTTTCATTTCGTTTTCTGTCTCCCGTTTTTGTGTTGCTTTCTTTTTCTTTTCCGTCTTCCAGACAGGCCCACCTAACATGTCGCAGTCGACCGCAAATGCACAAAGTGCGGCTTTGGCCTGCCCCTGCTCGAGCGCAAGCGCCTGCGCGACTGGACCCGCATCCAGCAGCTGTCCAAGAGCCACAGCGACAAGCTCGTCAAGCCGCGCATTCCGGCCCTGCCGCCGGCGCTGCCGGCACCCAACTCGCTGCGCGACGCCAAGTCGCTGAAGCGCCGCGCCAGCGAGCGGCCAGAGGAGCACGAACACGACCACGACCACGACCACGACCACGACCACGACCACGACCACGACCACAGGCACCACGACCACGAGGGCCACCACAAGCGGCACTGCAGCGGCAGCGGCGTGTCGGACAGCCACGGCCATGTGCATGGCCAGGACCAGGCCCAGGCTCAGGCTCAGGACCAGAAGCCGCAGCAATCGCAGCAGCAGCCACAGCAGTCACAGCAGTCACAGCATCCACCACAGCCCAAGGCAACTGAGCAGCAACTGCTGCAGCCTCAGCAGCAGCAGCAGGAGCGACGACCGCGGGGCTGGAAGGACGTGTACCGAGACCGGTTCCGGGTGGGCTACAACTGGCGCAACGGGCGGTGCGCGATCAAGATCTTCCGCGGCCACACCAACGGCGTGACGTGTCTGCAGATCGACGACACCATGATGGCGACGGGGTCGTACGACGCGACCATCCGCATCTGGAACCTGGAGACGGGCGAGCAGACGCGCGTGCTGCGCGGCCACATGCAGGGCATCCGCTCGCTGCAGTTTGACGACAACATCCTCGTCAGCGGGTCGCTCGACGGCACCATGAAGATCTGGAACTGGCACACGGGCGAGCTGCTCAACACGCTGGCCTGCCACCACGGCGGCGTCATCAGCGTCAACCTCGACGGCGAGTGGCTCGCCTCAGGCTCCACCGACAAGACCATCAAGGTCTTCAACCTCAAGACCAAGGAGTCCTTTACCCTCAAGGGCCACGGCGACTGGGTCAACCAGGTGCGCATCGACGGCACCGCCTCGCGCACCCTCTTTTCGGCGTCGGACGACTGCACCGTGAAGCTGGTGGGTTTTCTCTCTCTCTCTTTATTTTTTCTTTCCTGCTAACAACACAGTGGGACCTCGATTCCAAAAAGTGCATCCGCACCTTTGAGGGCCACGTCGGCCACGTGCAGCAGGTGCTGACGCTGCCGGCCGACTTTGAGCCGGACCTGGACCCGGTGACCGCGGGCCAGACGGACAAGACGGATGCGGCCTCGGTGGCCAGCGGGCGCGGCGGGTCGCCGCCGACGACGGCGACCACTGCACAGACCCACCGCTTTGTGTCGCCGCAGCCGGACGAGTACAACCGGGCGGCGTACGGCCCCGGCTTCCTGGCCGACGCGGAGCGCCCGCTGCCGTGCCGCTACATTCTCAGCTCGGCGCTCGACAGCACCATCAAGTGCTGGGACACGGCCACGGGGCGGTGCGTGCGCACCTTTTTCGGCCACCTCGAGGGTGTCTGGGCCCTCGTGGGCGACGCCCTGCGCGTCGTCTCGGGCGCCAACGACACCATGGTCAAGGTGTGGGAGCCGCAGTCGGGCAAGTGCGAGCGCACCTGGACGGGCCACCGCGGCCCCGTCACCTGCGTCGGCCTCAGCGACTCGTGTTTTGCCAGCGGCAGCGAGGACGGCGAGGTCCGCATGTACTCGTTCCAGGACCGTGCCGGGCTCGAAGAGTACGGGACGCCCAGCTGAGCGACAGCAACAGCGACAGCGACAGCGACAGCGGGCGGCCGAGCTGGCCGAGCCGAGCGCCAAGCTGCCCACGTGAGCACGTGAACACGTGAACATTTCTACTGTTTTAAAAAAAGCTCCCTTGATCGTATCGGGAACGGGCGGGGTTGCTACTGTGTAATAAAGGGGAAGGGGAGAAGGGGAAAGGGGGGGGGAACCCCCGAAAGAGCATGGCGTCATCTGGGGTTGGCTTCATCTGGGTCTGGTCTTTGATTTTTTTTACCGTCTTTTTGTGTTTATTTTTCATTGTTCTTCAACCTAGCTAGGAATGGGGCGGTGTGCCAAGGGGTCTGACAGGAAAATAAAGGACTGTCCGCGTGGACAATTAGATACTGGGAGTCTTTTCTTTCTTTTTTGTTCTTTTTTTCATGTCCTTTGTAATGAATACGATTATTGTGTTATTTTGTTCACTTGTGACCATAAGTCTCGTCCTCTTTCACTGATGTTTTGGGATAAATAGCTAGGCTCTCCTTGAAGTTCTTACTCTCGTATTACGACACAACCTAAAACAACAGCATTTTAACAGACATCTACACATTCTTGCGCTAAAATGTCCGAAAACGCCGAAGAAGTTACACAGCTATTCCTGGATTTGGGAATTCCCCTTTCCGGCAGCACCATTCTCGAAGTCAATTTCGGTCTTGGTTTTAATGCAGCAGCACTGAGAGCATCAGGCGCCAAGGTTATTGGCGTTGAACCCAACAAAGACTTTTATACTCAAGCTGTACGCGAAGGGCGTATCAACGAAGAAGACGCCTTTTGTGGGAAACTCCAGGATATGCCAACAGGTTTCGCAAACAAGGTCGATGTAGCTATCGTGCCACTTTGGAGTATTTCTCCTTCAGAGTACGATAAAGTTTTCGAGACATTGTCACGGACAATTTCGCCACCGGGGAAGGTCGTGGTCGGCATGTACGGTAGAACCCATTTAGGGGATCCAGACATGGCCATGGAACCGTACGCAAAACGCCATTTCGATATCATGGAAAAGAAGACTTTTCTACGGCACAAATAAGCAAGCATCGATTCCACGCTCCTGGAAACGTCTTCTCTTGAAAACCTGAGAAAGTGGGACGGGGACTGGGAGGAAGAACTTGAAGACAGGCTGTTAGCTTAGTTGGGTGCTAGAGAATAGAGTTCGCTTCTGGTTGATCAACACTTCAACCTTCAGAGTAGCATTTTTCCGGTATGCGCTACTAATCGATGTCTGCCTAGATATTTGAGCTCTGAACCTAAATCCAACGACGTAAGTTGTAGAACATTGTTCCAAGTAAGCTAGAGGGCAAAGAAAATATTGTAGATAAGGAAATCGCTGCGAATTTTTCTTGCTCCACGGCATCCGTTATGCGCGACGGAAGGTTCTTAAATATGGCATTATCGACTCCTTTCAACAGACTACGGGCCGACCTAAGGAAGTAACAGAAAACATGTGGCTGGCCGTGAAAACCCAGCTAGACCAGCACCCTTGCTTGAGTCAACAAGACACGACCGATTTTTTGCATAAATAATATGGCATCAATATTTTACGAGTCACTCTAGGTAAAGAGCTGAAACGATGCGACTGGACGAAAAAGGTTACGCGGGACATTGCAAAAGAACAAAATCAAGACCTCTGAGACGGTTGTTTCAAGCGACGATTACATTTTGAACCCGAACAAATGATATTTATCGATGAAAGCAGAAGCGATCGTGGCCTGGCAATATTGGGACGGGGCTATGCTCCGACAGGGGTTACACCGACGCAGTTTAAACGATTCTATCGAGGCAAGAGAATCTAAGTGTTACCGGTATATACTATAGACAGAGTTATCTATTGCGAGGTATACGAAGAAAATACGGATGTCAATGTAGTCGAGGGCTTCCTTGAGAGGCTATTACTTTTCTGCAGCAGATACCCGGGTCCAAAATCCGTTATACTCATGGACAACGCCTCATTCCACTTCTTCTCCCCTAGAATCAAGGAGATGGTTGCTGGAGCAGGTGCAGCGCTCCTAATAGTCTGGACCGTTAAACTGGACCATTAGTCCAAACTGCAGTCCAGACTGAAAGTTTGTAGACTGTCGGTCTGGTCCGGAGTTTACGGACCAGACTGATGGTTCAGTTTGCGTTTCTCGGCAGACTGATAGTCTAGTCTGCGTTTCTCGGACAGACTGACGGTCTAATCTGCGTTTCTCGGACTAGACCAATGGTCCAGTCTGGCTGAGGCAGACTGGCCAATAGACTGGTCCAATCACTTCAGACTAACTGTCAGACTAACAGTCCGCACGAAATTTCCTGTAGTCTGTTTGAGCCAATTGAAGCCTGCCTCCGAACGCCACAAACACTATACAAATTTGAGCTAACTCTACTGAGCTTAGCGATTCCCAACTGTCTCACTTGCCGGTTAGTGGTTGTGCTTCAATTGGCGCAGAGAGCCCGCGGAGGGCACAGTTTAGATGAGATTTTTAGACCACTTCCGTAAAACATACGTGCCGTCTACGTTAGTCGTATAATTGCTTCTTTCATCATCCGTATATATGAGCTGAGGATACCACTCATATGATAGATAGCTCATGGAATCGAACATGTATGCGGCCAGCATTTACAGCGAAATTGGACATCAAACCATGTCTTCCATAAGTGATTTCGCTGAGATAGCTAGTGCTGTTGGTTGCAGTAGCAAGCCGGACGATTCTTCTTCACTAGCCACTTCCTCCTCGAATACTATCCTCTCTCGAAAGACATCCCCTATCTGGAAATACTGTCGGTTAGAAGATGGCAAAAGTATTCCGGCTGCCTGGGTCGACCTCGACGGAAGGAAATGGTGGCATTGTCAACCCTGCTTCGACAAAAAGAAAAGAGAAAAGAAGTACAACTGCTCTGGTGGATCGTCCACCGTTATCGGCCATTTGCGCAAAGAGCATGGGATCGTGGTCGCTGGGAGTCAGGACACCCACCGGGAGGCGACTCAAACCCGCCTTGGGGATATTACTACCTTCTTGACCAATAAAACTCTTACCATTGCTAAGAAGCGCAAGGTAACAGCAGAGGAGGATTCGATGGACCAGGCCACTCTGCGCGAGTTATACTGCCGTTACACGGTAGCTTGCAGTCTCCCCTTCACACATGTCGAACATCCTGCATTTCGCGATTTCATCCAGTATCTTCGCCCGGCTGCTGAAGACCTCCTTCCAAGGTCTGGCGATACGGTTAAAAACGACTTGCAATGGGGCTACGACAACAAAAAGGAGTTCGTAAAACGAGCATTGCAAAATGCCCTTTCTTCGATTCACATTATTCCCGACAATTGGACGTCGCCAAATTGTTTGGGAATCGTTGGCTTCACAGTTCAGTTCGTGACCGAAGATCACGGTTTGCAGTCCCTGGTAATGGGGATAAAGGAGCTGGAAGGACAACACAGCGGCGAGCACATGGCCGAAGCCATCATGGAGTTCATCCGAGAGTATGGGATCGCCTCAAAAGTTGGATATTTCATGATGGACAACGCTCGCAACATGAACACCATGATTGACAAGATCTCCGACGACCTAGAACGCGAGTTTGATGTTTTCTACAACCCTCTTCCTCACCGGCTTCGCTGTTGCGGGCACATCATAAATCTGGCCGTGACGGAATTTCTCCTCGGCAAACGACCGCCCACGACAGGCTCATACGGAGGGCCACTCGAAGAGGAGATTGAGCGATGGAGAAAGCGAGGGGCTATAGGCAAGCTTTATAATATCGTGGCCTATATCACTTGGAGTCCCCAGCGGCTTCAAACATTCACTGCTCTCACCAATGGTCTCAGGTTACGTCGTAATAATGACACTCGTTGGAATTCATGGTACCAAATGGTAGAAAGAGCACTAAGACCCAAAGTCAAGCAAGCCATCACCGTATTTTGCGCACAAGAGCCTGCTCTACAAGAGGATGCTCTGACCCCCTCGGATTGGATAACCTTGGCCGAAATCCACAAATTTTTAGGACCATTTCACGATGCTACAATTAGCCAACGAAGGTGTGCAAAATTCCATCTCCGACGTTCTGCCCACCATGGATTATCTCCTGCATCACATCGAAGCCTCGCGGGAGACCACTGCCACCCCCCATTTGGCCACGATGATGGAGACCGCTTGGGCCAAACTGGCCGACTACTACGAATTGACGGAAGATTCTCCGGTCTATTCGGCAGCAACAGTCTTGAACCCCTCCCTTAAATGGGCGTACATGGAGAATACCTGGGACGATAAGCCGGAATGGATTGAGAGAGCCAAATCCCGGGTGGGGCAGCTTTGGCGGGAGGCCTACAAACCACCCACCCCTTGCCCTATCCTCCGCCCGGGGTCTGTCCCGGACGGTCCAGATCCAACAACAAGACGGCCAAATGGATACAAAATATGGATGAATGAGCAAAAGGCAACGATTTTTAGCACGGACGACGACGAGTACGAAGTGTATTGCCGTGAACCCGTCGTGATGACGTCGAATCCGTTGACATGGTGGCTCGAGTTGGCTCAGAGAAGGAGGTTCCCTAGTTTGTCTTTGATGGCCATCGACATTCTTTCTATTGCGCCTATGTCTTCCGAGACAGAACGACTCTTCTCGAAAGCAAAGCTTACGGTAACGGACCAACGAGGGTCCATAGACGTTGAAACTCTAAATCTTGTGGAATGCCTACGTTCCTGGGACAGAAGCGCTCTGATAGTTCCGTCAAGTTGTCGCTATGTCGATCTGGCTGCTAGATGTACCCTCTCTGACATTTTGGAGTATGAGGAGAAAGCCAGGGATTAGATCTGGTAGAGATGAGATAAGGAAGCCGGAGGTGAGTAGTAAAGCTACAACATCTAGTTATGTTAACTACGTTATAGACTAATAGTTTAGACTGCATGAAGTCCGGACCACGGATCCCGGACGGACCGACAGTCTGGTCTAGCAATTCCGGACCGGACTAACAGTCTAGCCTGGCAATTCCGGACCGGACTGACAGTCTAGTCTGGCGATTCTGGACGGTCCAACAGTCCAGTTTACGTATCCTAGTCAGACTGCTGGTTTGGTCTGGCCCCGCCGGATTGACTGAATGGGCAGTTTGGGGTGTCTAGACTGACTGTTTAGACTATTAGGAGCGCTGAGCAGGTGTATTGATACAGTATACGGTCCCGTACTCGCCAGATTTGAGCCCGATTGAGCATTTTTTTTGGCTCACTCAAGAACCGCATCAGAAAGAGGGCCCGCGAGGACGAAGATCTCATAAAAGGCGACTTCAAGCCGTACCTGCAAATGCAGATTCGCGTTATGGGCCGAGACAGGAGGATAGCAAGGAATCACTGAAAGATGGCCCAGATTCACATCGAGGAAGAAGAGCATGATTAAATTCCATTACGCCTACAATGCATTCTATCATGTGCCGTTGTTCCTTTCGTACTGCTTTACAAATGACGTTATATTACAAACGCAATGCTATGCAATGCTATGCAATGCTATCCGGTATTCCGTGCTGGGTGTAGAACCGGTGCATCCTTTCTCGGTTGACAGCAAGCACATCTAGATCATAGCAATGCGCCAAAGTCAATTCTTGTGCCATGCCGTAATGCCGTTTCTGCTCCTCGGTGCTCACTTGGGAGCGTTGTCAAGTGTTATATGCTCTAGGAAGTGACGCACACTACAATAGTACTTAAATGTACCTTTCATTGCTAGTATTATATACGTCCATTTATGTACCTTTGGGTCCCTATAAAGAGGCTAGTAAAAAATATTTTGTGCAAAGAGGAAGAGAGTTTTGTACGAGTACACTACTGTAAATACGAATGGCCGGTGTAAAACTGTTACAGGGATGCAGTGTTGCAACTGTTGCACCGGTCAACGCCGTTATCACGTGTGAATCTGCCAATGCCGTGCCTGTCTGCGCCCGTTGTCGCGATGTCGGGGAATATGCCTGATAATCTGCGATCTGGACGGTCTGCGACAGGGTCCTTCGGGTCACGGGGACAGATGGCTAGCGGTCGTGTAGCGCTCGAGGGACGTGGGGCGGGTGCTTTTCCTCATCTGGCAGGGGACATAAATGCTGTTCAGCCTCGGCTTTTTGCGGACCAATGGCATGCAGTGCGAAAACACCCGGCGCAGCAGCAGCGGCAGCGCTGTAGCACCAGCACCAGCAGCAGAAAGAGGGGGACCGCCAGCGCTCTTCTCCGCAACAGCTGTGGTGGCCAATCGTCACAAGCTCGGTTGACGCTTCGGCTAAGCAAACAACGCCAGTGGACCAGGGGCCCCGCCAAATAGCCGTCCAGTTAAAAATATGAAAAAAAAAGAGCAGTTAATAAGACGGAAATTTAGCAACGTCACTTTTACGCTGCTCCCTTGTCTGTGCTGACAGACAGCACAGCGGCCAGTCAGCCAGCCAGACGGCCAGCCAGTCAGCCAGCACAGGACAGCGACGTGCCGTCCGAGCTCCAAGCCTGCCAGCGTCTCTCCCGGGCTCTCTTGCAGATGGCATGCGCTGCACTGCGCTGCTGCGGCGGCTCCGATTTCTCTCGTCTGAGCGACCCGCAGGGCGGACAGCCCGAAATAATGGCTCGAGGTACCGGAGCCACTAAAACACGGTGGTACGGGTACTTGGACCCTGTAGCACCTGGAGGGAGCTCCGCTGCACCGAGAGGCCGGCTCTTGGCTGTTCCCTGCGCCCCCTCCCCTTCCAACCCCCCCCCTCCCCCCCATCTTCGATTTAGAGATGAGGTGTCAGACTGCCGTCGGGATGGTGGCGAGCATCTGGCCGTCAGTACCTAGAGCAGGCCTGCAGTGGGCCGGACTCATGCTGCTCAGGTCGAGGAGAGGTTAAGGACGCACCCGCTGGCATTCCAGATGTCTTGGAGACGCCGTCCTGGGCTAGGCCGTGCCATTGGCTGCAGGCCTCTGCCGCTTTCCTAAACCGGCCCCATTGCGTGTGTGTGGCATGGGGGTGCTGGACTGGACAGCCGGGTCGTGTTCGGGCCAGGACAGCCCGAGAATGGGGGCAGAGGGAGAGGGAGAGGAGGGAACGGTCCAGGGGTCATGGTGTCATGGCGGGTGTAAAAACAAAGCGCCGTTCTTCCGTTGCTGTACTTTGTACGCTCGCGCCGCTGCTCTCTGGGCTGGTGTGCTGGTGTGTTTTTCCGGCCGTGTCAGAGCCAACCGACCTTCCTCCGTGCAGCCGCGGATCGGCCACCGGACGCGTGGTGTCCACTCGTGCTGGCTGCTGCTGCGCAGACAGACAGACTACTGCGATGTCCCCGTTTTATATACACGCCAGGCCAACAGCCGGCCTCGCCTCTCTCTCCCACCCCCATCCGTCCTCCTCCCCCCCCCTCCACTCCCCGAAAGAGACGAGCGGCGAAAAGCGGAGAGGGCGTGTGACTGTGTGACTGCTGGTCCTCGAGCTAGCTCGAAACCTACCTGCACACCTACCCTTGCTCTTTTTTCTTCTCGATTCTTTAATAGTTCAATTCCGCCGTCGCGATCCTGTTTTCCCCTTCCTCCTCCTCCCACTGCTCCTCCCCTCCCACTGTGCCCATTACTCCCCCCCTCCCCCCTCGTGAGATACCCAACCCGCGCAACACCTTCGCGCCGCTCTCACCATTCCGCCGACGTTGCCTCTCGTGCTTCTTCATGATCTGGTTGTCGTCAAAACCGCATAGAACACGGAAGGACGAGTTTCGGGAACCCGAAAGAAGACGGATACGCTGAAGAACGGAAGAGCCCCTCCCCCCCCCCCCCCTTTTTTTTCTGTACATACAATCTCCTCTCTACCACACATCATAAACCGCAGCCATGGCATCAAAAGACGGCAACGGCAAGAAGAAGCCAGCATCAGCCGCGGTCAACCTGATCGGTGGGTAACCTCGGCATCTCTGGAGCTCCCCGGGAAGCTCCTGGTCCAATTGGCTCCCCGTCTGCCATTGACACATGCTGACACTCTCACAGCTGGCGGCGGCGCCGGTATGATGGAGGCGCTCGCGTGCCATCCTCTTGGTAAGTTTGGCTGAGCCCCTCTCCTCCCTCTCTTTCCGCTCCCCCCCCCTTCCCCCCCCTTCCCCTCCCCCCCTGGCCTTCCCCGCTGACTCCCCCCCCCTCAGACACCATCAAGGTCCGCATGCAGCTGTCGCGCCGCGGCCGCGATGCGCCGCGCCGTGGGTTCATCCGCACGGGCGTGGAGATTGTGAAGCGGGAGACGCCGCTGGGGCTGTACAAGGGCCTGGGCGCGGTGCTGACGGGCATCGTGCCCAAGATGGCCATCCGGTTCAGCTCGTTTGAGTGGTACAAGGTGCTGCTGGCGGGCGAGGGCAACACGCCCGACGGGCCCAAGATTTTCATTGCGGGCCTGGCCGCCGGCATCACCGAGGCCGTCGCCGTGGTCACGCCCATGGAGGTGGTCAAGATCCGCCTGCAGGCGCAGCACCACAGCATGGCCGACCCGCTCGACGTGCCCAAGTACCGCAACGCCGCGCACGCCCTCTACACCGTCGTCAAGGAGGAAGGCTTCGGCGCCCTCTACCGCGGCGTGTCGCTGACCGCCCTGCGCCAGGGCAGCAACCAGGCCGTCAACTTCACCGCCTACACCTACTTCAAGGACGCCCTGCGCAAGTGGCAGCCCGAGCTCGACGCCTCCCAGCCCCTGCCCGGCTACCAGACCACCATCATCGGCCTCGTCTCCGGCGCCATGGGCCCCCTCAGCAACGCCCCCATCGACACCATCAAGACCCGCCTGCAAAAGACGCCCGCCCAGCCCGGCGTCAGCGCCTGGCAGCGCGTCTCCGCCATCGCCGCCGACATGTTCAAGCAGGAGGGCTTCCACGCCTTCTACAAGGGCATCACCCCGCGCATCATGCGTGTCGCCCCCGGCCAGGCCGTCACCTTTACCGTCTACGAGTACCTCAAGAACAAGCTTGAGAGCAGCGGGCCGCTGTCCATCAAGGCGAACCACTACGAGGAGTAGGGGGCGAGACAGAGAGCCAAGACAGAGAGCCAAGACAGAGTCGAGACAGAAGAGCAAGACTCAGGGACGCAAGAAAACAGAACAGGCGGGTAAAACGGGGACACGCCGCGACGTTTATAAAAGTCATCGAGGCCGGGTTCCGGCTGGTTGGGCAGCTGTGTGTGCATATAGAAATTCAGCATTTGTGTTATTTGCCAGAGATTCATCCAGTGCCGTCATGCGTGTGCAAAGTCAGACTAGCAGATTCACCGCCCCGGCCGCTTCGGCCGGCTGAAGCCTTTGCGCGGCTCCACCTTGGGATGCAGGTCCAGCAGCACCGACTCCTCCGTGATCTCGCTCGGCTCCTCCACCTCGAATTTCTTGTCCAGCGTCAGCCCCGCCTCGTTGGCCGCCACGTCCAGCACCGCCCGCTTCATCAGCGGGTACATCATGCGGAACTTGATCGCCTTGGTGCCGGGCGTCGCCGGGCACGTGTAGAAGAAGAGCAGCGGGCTGCTGGTCTGGCCGCCGTACGAGTGCGCATAGCGGTAGAACGTGAAGCGCGGCTCCGTGGCCGAGATGGCGCCGACGAGCTCGGCAATCGTAGCAGGCTGGGCGCTGTGGGGGACGAGCTCGACGATTTCGGTGTCGGGGTTGATTTTCTGGCGGTCAGAAGAGGAGACGAAGAGGAGGCGAAAATGAGAGAGAAAGAACGTACCAGCATCACCAGCGACTCCCCCCCGCTGAGCCCCTTGAGGGCCGCCACGGCGTCGGGTGCCACCGGCATCTTGAGGCTCTTGCTGAGGTGGATCTCGCGCTGCCCGGTGCCGCGGCCGGCCTCCTGCTCAGCGCGCTTGACGTCGCCCAGCGTGCGCTCCTCCTCGGTCAGCGGCGCGTCGAGCGCGTTGTGGGCGTCATGGCGCGCGAACCCGCCGCTGCTGAGCTCCTCGGCCGTCGTCGCAAACAGCGTCTCGCGAAAGTGCTCGCTGCCCAGCTCGCGCACCAGCGTCAGCCGCGTCGACGCAAACAGCATCTTTTGCCGCACCGGCGCGCTGTCCGGCACGTACGTCGCCGCCACCAGCCGCGGCGCCGCGTCATGCCGCCGCAGCAGCGCGTACGCCGCCTCCTTCTCCTGCAGCCGCGGCACCAGCAACGCGTCCACGTTGCGCCCAAAGCTCGCCGCCGACGCGGTGCCCGACGGCGGCGTCAGCAGGTCCACCGGCACGAGCGACTCGCCCTTGATCGTCACCAGCAGGCCAAAGTGTGCATCCGATTCGAGAAGCTTGTTGAACTGGGAGACGAGCTCCTGGGAGGCTGTGACGGGCGGTCAGCTGGAGAACTGGCACCAGGCAAGAGGGAGGGAGAGGGAGGGAGAGAGAGGGAAGAGAAGGGAAGAAGGACGGTGGAAGGGAACACACCTGAAATGCCGGACTGCATCTTGTCGGAAGCGCAGTACGCGGCGATGAAAAAAGTAAAAGATTCGACACGACCGGACCAGCCGCAATCCGTGTTCTCTGCTTGTAGGAATGTCGGACGGTCGATCGAAGAGGGGGAAGCTTTGCTGAAACGGAAGAACTGGAACTGCGAGCCAGGTCCAGCAGGAACGACCCCACCACACACTAAGGCGGGCAGCTGTCTCCAGCTTACTGGCAGCTGGCACCTTCCAATTGGCTGCCTCCGCCCAGACAACATTTTGCACCAGCCGTCCTCGCGCTTTGCTTCAATCTCTTGAATTTCCCATACTTTTGTTCTACTGAATGCATCGCAAACCCTCGCTGAACTCCGGAAAAAAAAAAAAAAAAGAATTGAAACCAGCACGAAAACCTGGCCCAGACCCATTCTCCAAGACCACAGAATACACAACACCTTTCGGAACAGCCGCCTGGACACAAAGGCGTTAAGAGGCCCCAGAAACAAATATTCCCATGCCCCCCCCCCTTCCTATCTCCTGCCACTTTGTCCTCTGCCTCCTCAGACGTCCTCCGTCCGTGCCGTAGGCCGGCAGTCTGCTCGAGCGGGAGTGTGCCGTAGTCGAGAACGATCGGGTCGGGGATGTAGACTTGGGTGTCGCAGATGGCGGATTGAGTAAGACGCATGGCCGCGTCTGCTTCATACCAGAAGGACTCTGTTTTTTGTTAGCCTTTGTGCAGTGGTGGAGAGAAGCTCAATAAGCATCGCAACGTACGCGTTCACACAGCCGTCGTTCTCCGGGTTGTTGGTGATCTGTGCCCACCGACCCCACACCACCTTGCCCGTCGTCGTCGTCATGCCCAGGTCGCTGACGTTGACCTCGATGATCGTGCCCTTGGTCAATACGCCCAGCCGCGTGTACATGGGGTCTTGCGGGTTCTTCTTGACGCTGAGGATCGGGAGCTGCACCGTGACGGCGAGGCCAGGGTGCGTGACGTTGGCACGCTTCTGCCGCAGAGCCATGGGACTAGAGGGGGTGTCAGCAGAGGAAAATGGAGAAAGAAGGGAAGAAAGAAGAAAAAAGAAGAAGAAAAGACAGCAACGCCGGGGACACCTACCGGATAAACCGCTCCAGCTTGACCGGGCCGCGCACAAAGTCGGGCCCCACAAACGTCGGCTTCGTGATCATGCGCTTCCACGCCTTCTTCTTGGTCTTCTTGCCCGTCTTGACCACCGAAAAGATCTCCTCCTCGGAGATGCCGCGCACCTTGGGCAGCGGCACCGCGAACCGCGCCGCCTTCTCGTTGCGCTTCTGCTTGATGGCCGTGCTCAGCGCCTTGGCGTTGCGCTCGCCCGCGCGGTCCAGCAGGTAGTGCGGCACCGCCTCGCGGTCGTCGTCGTCGCGCGGCGCGTCCGACGACTTGACGTTGCGCGCCTCGTGCGCCCGGATCGTCTTGCGCATCTGGATCTTCTCCTTGCGTCGCGCCTCCTGCTGCCGCTTGGCCCGCAGGCCCCGCAGGTTCTGCGCATCGCGCGAGTGGCGGTGGCCCTCGCGGGCCTGCTTCTTCCGGGCACGCTCCTCGTGGTCGAGGCTGTTTTGGAGCTGTGTCAGCACATCTCCTCTCTTCCCGCATCCACCACCACATCCACACCTACCGTCGGCCGTGAAGCTTCACGTGTCTCTCGATGTAGTCGTTCTATCGTCTGTCAGCACACCTCCACAAGAAGTCCATTCCACCCCCCAAGCATCATCCAAGCACTGACCTGCGGCATCTTGCTGTTGTTGCTGAGAGACTCGGTGCCGGCACAATGGTTCCCAATGTCAAAAGCGGGCTGGGAAAAAAAATGTATTTCCCGGCAGAAAAAATATCGATAATTTCAGCCACACTTTCTTATCGCCCGTGGCCATTCGTTATCGATGTGGCGCCCGATAAGCATCCCGATAAGAAAATGGGGTATGCCCCGCTCATAGTAAAGACGGCTAATTCAGTCTCTTAGCTCTTTACCGTTTCAGGGGCAACCATTGCAGATGGCAGAGTCAACGTGTCTACGAGTACGGCGCAGCAGCATACGATGCCGCACAGGTGGCGTGTGCCTGATACCATGAGAATCATATATCGTTTAGAAACCATGTCCCTTGCTACTTTTGTGGGATTGCATAATTTCTGCTGTAATTTACGGCTGAAAACTTCCCACGTCAAAGCCCTCCCCCTTTAAACAATACGAGTACAAAAACGTGGGATGAACGCGCCAAAAAGTGGCTGGGATAAGAGTCGCCGACAGCGCGGGCGCCAAATTCGCACCAATCCAATCCCAGGCTACACCTGGATGGGCTCTTGCACGAACGAATGAGACGGTCATGTACTATCGGAACGGCTGAGTGGCCCTGCGCGCATTGTGAAAGACTTGCGATCCTTTTCTGGCCAGGTTATCTCTCTCTCCCTCCTTTGTTCGGGTCTGACAGGACGGCCGGACTCGGCACCGGCACAGACTAGCCCGGTCGTCGCACCCCGTAATGGTGTGCAAAGTACAGTTACTGATACGGGGATCATAAATATCATGATCCTTACTGGAGGGGCCGATGTCGTCCACCGGGGGAAGGGGAAAAGGAAGGGGGGGGGGGGGGGGGGGGGTTGATATGCTGGGGTTGCACCTTGCTGGGGTTGCACCTGGCGAAGCGAAAGGCGAGGGGGCGAGAGGGCGAGAGGCGTGTGCGTAGATACGAGCATGCCAAGAGGGGAAAAAAAAAAGTAAGTGGCAAGACGGGCGCAGCGCAAACGGTATTCCCCGTAGTGCTTGCTGAAGCGAGCGGAGAGACCACGTCAGTCGAGTGTTGGAGCGAAGCGCCGATACCACATGTCGTTTTGGGGGCTGTACGAGTACCCATTGTTGTTACTGTTGCTGCTGTTCAGCTGCTGTTCAGCTGCTGTCGAAATCATGAGATTGATGGCGAACATGACGAGACAGGAGGGCGAAAGGGCTGAGCGCAGACCCTAGCCTGGCCTCTGCCAATCTCAAGCGAAACGGAACGCACCCCTTGGGATCTGCCATCAGATAGCGCAGTGTGGGCTCCAGACCATGTGATTATTTGTATTTCGTGCATATGCCCCATTTGCAAGGTGTGCCAGCTGAGCCCCCCATGCAGCCAAGCGGCGGGGACAAGTCGGGGGGGGGAAGAATCTCGTGAGTCATAACACACTGAGCCGGGACCTATTGCGAAAGCGCTGTGAGCAAGCAGATGTCGAGAGCAGACGAGTTAATTTGAAATATCTTTTATTTTTTTTTGTGCGTTTCCTATTTTAAGATTTTTTTGACACAAAAATCACTTTCGACGATATTATAACCGCTTCAATGGCCCATCCCTGGTCCTCCCGATGATGCAATGACGGACGGGCCTGTCTATATGGTATTAAGTATCCCTCCTCTATAGTCATGACACAAATGCAAAACTCCGTCCGTAATCCAGGTTATGCAGTATGCAGGGGAATATATGAATGTTGTGAATGCAAAGATGTCCAGTCCTCTGGACCGGTCCCGAGACTGCACCCCGTATAACGTGTAGAACGAGATGCAAGAGTAGTAATATAAGAAAAAAAAATGAAGGAAAATTGTGGGTTGGTTTTGGGGGGAAGGAGGGGGAAAATAAAAAAGAAAAAAAAGAGAGGGAAAATTTTTGGTTGTGGGAAAGAGAAAATCGTGATGCTATCCGATCGGCCCGCCGCCGACCCTCACTCTCTGTCCATGGCTCAACTCAGGCGATATACCATGTCTGGGTGGCCACACAGGGTGATTGCGCCCCCCCCTTGGCGCACCACATGCTCCATATGATCCCGAATTTCTTATGCTTTTTGGATGTTCCAATGTTCTTATCCGTGATGTGTTGATGTGATGTTCTTGATGGCAGATGCAGTGGATGGTATACCCGTCTAACCAATGACTGGCTGCTGGGCGGTGATGACGCGGCGCATCGGGGCCGGGTCGCCCTTTTCCGGGTCGGAATCGCTGCCGCCCGCCTTGACGTCGTCCTCCTCGCCGCCATAGGCAAAGTGACTCCGCTTCCGGATGGAGGCACCGTAGAACCAGAACAGGAAGGGGATGGCGCAGCAGCCCACGCTGATAAAGGCCAGCAGAGTCGAGGCCCACTGGTCGTTGAGGCGGGCGTACATCTGGTTGGTGAACAGCACGACACAGGCGCCCCAGATGGACCGCAGGAAGGTCTTTGCAGCCAGGGCCGAGGCAGCCTGGTGCTGGTACGAGTCGACCAGGTAGTTGTTGGCGGCGTTGTACAGGAAGATGAAGCCGAAGCCGACGGAGAAGCCGCCCATGGCCGGGCCCCACCAGGAGACGTCCTTGTACGAGGTCCAGGCGAAGACGAACAGGCCAATGGGAATGAACCAGCAGCTGGCCATCATGGGAATCAGCCGAACCTCAGCCGGGGGGTTGCCGTGGTACTTGTGGACCATCTTGATGTAGTGCGTGTTGATGAGGGGCGAGCAGACGGCCGAGCAGATAACCTTGTGGGGTCAGCAGTGAAGAGGACAGCAGGAAAAACAGGGGCCACTTACACCAATGGCCAGGGGAATGAACATGAGACCGGTCTTGCTAGCCGAGTAGCCCTTGCCCTTCTGGTAGACGATGGGGTACGCCACGAAGAACATGTACAGCAGGCCGTACAGGACCGACATGTAGAGCGAGATGAGAAAGACGATGAGCTCGAGGAAGAGCAGCTGGATGGGCCGGATGAGGAAGATGCGCAGCCGCTCGCCAAAGGACCGCGTGTCGAGCTCCTGCTCGGTGACATAGTCGGTCTCGCCGGTGGTCTTGCGCAGCTGCTTGGCACGCTTGGACAGAATGGTCGGGGCGTAGGTCTCGGGCACGGTAAAGGTGATGAGGGCCCAGATGGCGCCCGCGAGGATCAGCTGGATCCAGTACAGCCAGCGCCAGCCCTTGGCGTCAGACAGGAAGCCGCCGACGAGGGGACCAATGGCGGGGCCGAGGAAGGGCGCGGCCGAAAAGGCGGCCATGGGCACACCACGCTCCTCGTTGCGCCACAGATCGGCGAGCGTGCCGCCGACGAGGGTCATGGGCGCGGAAAAGGCAATGCCGCCAATGGCACGGCAGACCAGCAGCGTGCCGATGTTGTTGGCGACGGCGCAGGGAATCACAAAGATGACGGCCACGAGAAGAGTCGACACACTTTGTTGGTCAGTGTGTGTGTGAACAACGTGACAGACGACCGAACAAGGAACTTACTAGATGATCTTGCGTCCGTAGACTTCCGAGAGGGGGGCAAACACGAGGGGGCCTAGAGAATTGGTTTAGCAACGGCTTCCGGAATGCAGAACGAGAAGGCTCCATGGCTTACCGACACCAAAGCCAATGACAAAGAGCGTGATGCTCAGGAGAGCAACTTCTTCAGAAACATCAAACTGTTCCTCGACGCCCGCCAAATCAGCCGTGATGACACTGGACGCGAAAGCGACCACGAAACACGTGACAGCCACCACCATGGTGCAGTACCACTTGCGCGCCTTGGACCAGTTCTTGGGGTTGGCCTTGTCGCCGGGCTCAAAGGCCACGAGACGGTAGCGCCGTTGCTCGTGGGTGGGCGCGCGGCCGGCGGCCAGCGAGGCGGCCTCGGCCTCGGCCGCCACCTCGGGCGGCTCAATGGGGCCGGGCAGCTCACCACCGGGCACCTCGATGCGGTACTCGTCGAGGTTGGCGCCGGCGCTCAGTGTCCGGTAGGGCAGGTTGATATCCAGCTCGCGGTCCAGCGTGGCCTTTTGCGCAATCTGGCTCGAGCCAAAGGAGCCGCGGCTGTTGGTGCGGTGGTGGGCGTGCGAGGCATTGGCAATGGACGTCCGGGCGCGGTTCAGCGAAAACGTCTTGGTGATGCGCCGGCCCAGCGACGCCATGCCGCCCTCTTCCTCGTCGTCCTCCTCGGCGGCCTCGTCCAGGTCCTCGTACGTCAGGTGGTGGCCGCCGCTCTGGTGGTGCTGGTGGCGGTGCGGCTGCGTCGTGGCAGCGTGCCGGATGGGCGCATACTGGCTCGGGTCGGGCGCATAGCCGACCTCGTCCTCGTCCGACGAGGAGCCCGTGTGGGCAGCCTCGGGCTCTGGTGGCAGCGGAGACTGCGAATGTATCGACGACATGGCGAGAGGGGGAGGGGGTGTTGATTTGTGTCCCAGGTGTAATGAAAACGTGGAAAAGTTGTGAATAGAAGTGAAAGCAATGTATTAATTATGACAGGGTCTGTCTAGGCAAAAGGCGTTGTTTGGGCTGATCTCTGTGGGACACATGGGAAAGGAGGGACGGATGAGATCAGAAACACGGTCAAAGAACAGGAGAAAGGGAAACAAGCTCGCGGTCGACTTTCTGGGCAGTGCGCACCCTGCCCATTTATATGTGCAGCGATCGTGCCCGAGAAAAGGCAGCGGAAAGAACTGGGTATCAAATTTGGCATTCTTTCGCCCACGGTGTGCTTCGTTGTTTCCCTGTGCTTTTTCTTTCCTAGGGGAGGGGCGATCTGGAGCCTGGCTCTTTCGTCCTCTTAGACGGTAACGCACCAATCCCAGGCCGCGCTAGCTCGGGGAGCCCTACCGCGCGAGGCTAGTGAGACCCGCTCTTCCAGTGCGGGCGGCGAATCACAGGCCTGCGACGCCACTCCCACCCGCGCCTTAGTAATCTCGCTGAGGCAGAGGCCCTTCCAGGTGCACCTCTGGGCTCTGATTCCTAGCGCGCAGTGCCGGTCTGGGACCCATGCCAGGTTGCAAATTGCTAGGGCCACCCCTCTCGCTCAATATTCGGCATTTCGGGTCTAACCGTTAAATCACCTGGGAATAAGAGGGCACGCCTATTAAACGCTTCCGCACCCACCCCCCAGCTGCAACTCGCCGCAGCTCAAAGTAACCCTGCCAGAAAAATCTCGAATCCACCTGAAGAAGAAAGAGTGGGGCTCGCCTCGCTCTTAAGCTGGATATCGCGAAAACGCGAGCAACGTCCTTTCCACGACATCGCGACGCAGCGATCTGTTTGGCCGGCGTTGGGTTTTTTGGCTGTATTTTTTTTCCTTCCTGTGCTCTAATCTACACTAGTAGCGTCTTGATGCCCAATGTCTGTGACACGGCTCCCTGCATGAACGTCCAACGGCAAGCGACCAGATCCTACGAAAAAAAA